>JAIWQS010000120.1:0-100000 GCA_029891385.1 Erythroxylum novogranatense
GAGGTTATTACGGGGAGGTTCGTGGAGGATTCTCCATGATAGGCTGCCGATGACTAAGTTATTCTGGAAGAATCATAGATTTATTTGGAATGAAATTGCGCAGATTTTGAGGAGCTTAGCGGTGGTTAACTAGTGCTCCCATTTAATTTTGCCCAATGGAGATCGGGGGTATGCGGTACAAAGGATGCCTCGAGAAAGGGCTTGGGTTGTGTGTTAATGCAAAATGCAGGTAGCTTATGCTTCTGGCATTTGAAGCCATATGAGTTGAATTATCCGACTCATGATCTGGAATTGGCAGCGATGATTTTTGCCCTAAAGATATGGAACACTATCTATATGGGGTTTGCATAAGGGTTTTCACGGACCACAAAAGCCTTAAGTACATTATGAATCGTAAAGAGTTAAATTTAAAGGCGAGGCGATGGTTGGAGTTGCTCGAGGACTATGATCGATGATAGAGTACCATCCAGCCAAGTGCAAATGTAGTGGCAAATGCTTTGAGTAGGAAGTCATCCTTAGCTTATGTTCAGTGGTTTACTTGCCTCTTTGGAGCAAATGGCCAAGTTGAAGATCACTGAAGCGGGATCGGTCGATTGTATTCTTGCTCAATTCAGAGTGAGACCTATCCTTAGGGAGAAGGTCGAGGAGTTGCAGGAGCGGGATCTGAAATTAAGTAAGTCGAGAGATGAGATTCAACATGGTAAGCGATCGAGAAGTGCAAGTAAGGGATGATGGGCTAATGGTAGTCGAAGCAGGTTATGTATTCCAAATGATAAAGCGATTAAGGATGAGATCATGGATGAGGCACACAATCGTCTTATTCCATGCACCCAGCAAGACCGGGATGTACAGAGATCCGAAGGAACATTTACGGTGGAAAGGTATGAAGAGGGATGTAGGCTGAATCGTGAGCGGATGTCTAGTGTGTCGACAAGTCAAGGTGAACACGGGCACCTTCGGACATGTTGCGTACCATTGTCCATTCCTCGAATGGAAGTGGCAAAGGATTACGATGGATTTTACGATGGGTTTACCGGGACTGTTAGGAAGCATGATGCCATTTGGGTTATTATTGATCGGTTGACCAAGTCGGGCCATTTTCCGCAATCAACAAGCAGATTCATTGCAAGTCTTAGCCGAAGTATATTGATGAAGTAGTGAGGTTGCATGGAGTTCAGATTCCATAGTATCCGACAGGATCCTCGATTTACATCGAGATTCGGAGTAGTTTTCAGGAAGCCCTAGGACTAAGTTGAGTTTTATACAAACATTTCATCCCAGACGGATGGTCGATCCGAGAGGACCATTCGGACCCTAGAGGCATGCTCGAGCATGTGTTATGGACTTCAAAGGGCATGGGATGAACATTTGCCGTTGGTCGAATTTGCCTATAACAATTCGTACCATTCGAGCATTCAGATGGCTCCTTATGAAGCCCTATATGGCGGGGAGGTGTAGAACTCCGATATGTTGGGATGAAGAAGGTGAGAAAGCTAGTGGGACGTAATTGGTTCAAATGACGGTGGATAAGATTGATTTGATTAAGCGGCGACTTAAGGCGACATATGATGAGAATGAAAAGTTATCACGGATGCTCACGAGAAAAGAAATGGAGTATGCGATGGGTGACAAAGTGTTCTTAAGACCTCTCATGGAAAGGGTTATGAGGTTTGGTAAGAAAGGCAAGTTGAGTCCTCGTTATGTAGGTCAGTATGAAGTACTAGAGAGGATCGGCCGTTAGCTTACCGGTTGGCATTGCCTCGAATTATCTAAGATCCATAGCGTATTTCATGTTTCCATGTTGAGGAGGTGCAGATCGATCCTTCTCACATTATTCGGACCTCGAGGTTCAATTGGTGATGATTTGAACTATGAGGAGATGCGGTGGAAATGCGGATAGCAAGGAGAAGGTCCTCGAAACAAGATTCGGTTGGTTAAAGTCCTATGGAGGAACCATGCAGTTGAAGGCGACGTGGGAACCATTGGATGCAATGAAGGAGAAGTATCAACACCTCTTGATGAGTTAGGTTAGAATTTAGAGGACGAAATTTCTTAAGGGGAGAAATATTAGCCCCGAGATTTTTTTATTATTTATTTATTTATTTATTTATTTATTTAAGCATGATTAGACTGATTAAGAAATTGAGTTAGCATGAATTAAATATGGTAGCATTAAATAGCATATGGCATTAATTAGCATGTAGTAACATAAATGAGATAGGTGGTGAATAAATGAAATTTAATATGTTGGTTGGTAGTTAGGTTAAGAATTAATGGAATTAAATGTGTTAGTTGGGCTTGAATGAAGTAGGAAAAGAAAAGAGGAATGAGTGGGCTTAAAAGAACAAATGGGCTTAAGTTAAATGAAAGTAGTATAAGGAGAGGAACGAAAAATAGAGAAAGGAGAGAGGAGGTTACGGTGAAGAGAAAAAGTGGAGAAGAGAAGAAGAAAGGAGAAAAGTTTGTGATTTTCCAAGAGTTTGGGTAAGATTTTGAAGAAAGTTCAAGAATTAAAAGTGTGGAGGAAGGCTAGAGCTTCTTTTTGAACCAAGAAATCACTTGGTTAGCCAAAGATTCAAGGTAATTCATGTTTTCAAGGTTAAGCTTTTGCTTGGGTTATGGTTTAGAAAGCTTAGAAATGAAGTGAGTTTAGTGATTCTAGGGTTGATTTCATGATTAAGGTTCATTAGGTTTTCAATTTTAGAAACCCTAAATGATGTGAGGTTCTTTTCTTGCCATGAATGAAGGAGGACAAGAAAGAAGAGGAGAACAAGAAGAGGAGCTTCCTTAGGCAAGCTTAAGCAAGGATATAAGGTGGGTTTCATTTTTATCTTTATGCTAGTAAGTGTGGAATGCTACTTTAACTAATGAATTTCATGAATTGTGACTTGCCATTAAATGAGCATTTTAATAGTATATGTCATTGCCTTGTTATTGCTTGAAATTGCCATGAATTGAATGAGCATGAATGAGAATCATGAAATGTGAGCTAAGCATGAAATGTAGCATTTTCAAGAAAATCGACTTTATGGATGCATGAAAATCCATTTCGTAAAATCATCGATGGACAAGACAAGTCCAGCTTTTATGCATGAAATTCAGGTGTTATGTGGGTTAGTTAAGTCCACCAAAGCAGAGTCACATACGTAAACCAATAAAGCCTTCGCTGGCGCCTGACGTGTGGCATAGGATGTTCCTTTTGGACTCCTCGACATATGACTACACTTGTAGCTCATCGAAACCCGTGGACTTTTCAAACCATCACTATGTGATTATGTGTTAGCATACGTTAGCAAGAATGATGAATGCATGAATCATGAAATTTTGTTGTTAGCTTGATGAATTTGTGAAATGCAAGTTGCAAGATTTGTTAATAAGAATATTGCAAGCAGTATGAGTAATGAATAGATTGACTTAGTAGTATAAATATAAACGTGTTACCCACGGTGAAAGCTCACCTCCACTTCCGTCCCATCTCCGGTGAAGATCTGGATCTCGAAGAATGAGCTCAAGGCATACTCAAGATCATTGTGTTTTGCCCATGTATTTCATGTTTTTGTAATGAATGCTTTAGGTTGCATTTTGAGAAAGCAGATGTATTTTGATTTGAATTGTAATAGGCTTGAAATGCCTACTAAAGCATTATAAGAACATTGTTTTGATATAAATGAAATGCATGAATTATGATTTATCATGATCTCCCAAAGCCATTTACTATCATGTTTAAGCATAGTTTCCAAAGTTGTATGAAATTGCTTTGGAATTCATGTGAGTAGATGAATGATGTAAGTTTAAGTGAGATTATAGCATGTTGAGAGTGGAGTGGATGAGTTGAGAGGTTTAGAAGTGTTTATGGTGTTTGGAATAAGCCGAGAGAGAGTGTGAGAGGTTAGGTTTTGAGTTGAGAATAGATATAAGTCGAGTTATTGGACCCATAAAGTGGACTTGTGAAGCTTTGAATAATAAGTCGACTTGTTAGTTAGATAAGTCGACTTGTTTGTCTCGATAAGTCGACTTGTGGTTATAAGTCGAGTTGTTTGTCTCGATAAGTCGACTTGATGGTTATAAGTCGAGTTGTTTGTCTCGATAAGTCGACTTGTTTATCGGACAAATCGACTTGTTCTGCAGATCCTTAGATAAGAGTGTTATTTTGGGGATTGTCGAGGCGATCGGGGTCGGGCCTTAGTGGGTGTATGCTCACCACCAAAGTGAGTCAAATAGAGTGTGTCAAGTTAGGGTCTTAGCAAAGCAAGTGTCTGGGAATGAGCTCCACCGAGGACCATCTTAAGGGACAGTTGGGTCTCGGATCCAACATCTATAGTAAGTTATATGCAGGTTGGAGTAGCAGGATCCAACAGTTGGGGTCGGTCTCCGGGTCGGGGCCCGACACCTTTAGTTCAGAAAAATCAATTTCACCCCTAAGGGTGTCAAACATCCAATGTAAGCTACTGCTCAAACATTCACTTCCTAAAACAGAATAGTCATTGGAAATTCACTATATTTCATTCTATGCAGTCAAAAATTATACAATAAATATTCTCATAAAGATCACAATGTTATCTACAACTTTCATGAAACAACCCAAATTTCAATTCCCTTGCTAACTAGGTCAAATAATTCACTCAAGGTTACTGTCCCTGAAATCACTCAATTTGAGCAGTAACTTTCTATCAATCATATCTCCCTGTATACAAGTCAAACAAATCACCACTTAATATCCCTGAAAAGATAAAATCTCAAACTTCAATTCTTCATGAAATAACCAGACTCCAATTCAGCCTATAACAGTGTCAAATCTGTTATGTAAGTTTCTGACCTAATCAGCAATTAACATCACAATGTAGGTTCAAATTGTGAAAATCCATAACTCCCACATCTGATTTCCAGAAATTATATGCCATACACCATTTTCAAGATGAATGTGTCATATAAAACTCTTCAGTAAATTTACAATACCAATTCAATGCACAAAAATTACTAAAATTCCTCCTAATCTGAATGTACACCAAATTTGACATTCCAGCTAGGTTTCATTCAATGCATAAAACAGCCAACAATCATCAGTCCATAACTCCTAATAGACATATCGAAAATTTTAAAATCAGTGGAATTGGAAAGCTAACTTAATAGGCTTCAACTTTCATTTAGTCCATTTGTTCTAATTCCTTCTCAATTAATTTAGAAAAATTAGCAAAACTCTAGGTTATGGTTTCGGGTACTATTCATTCCAGTCAAAAGCAGTAACTTTCCAAGCCAAATTGCAACCTTTTAAAGCTAAAATTGGACAACACCTATTTCACACAAAGTTGTAGCCAACATCCCAAAGTTTCAGTGGGCACAAACCTTGCCTCAATTGCATAACCACACAATGAGTTTTGCTAAAATCAGTGTAATAGGTCAAAGTAAATTTTCCAGCACTTATGTCTAAACCATCTTCTATGGTTTCTATACCATTTCCACCCCATTTCTAAACCAACAAACATCCTAAGTAATTAAGAATTCGACCAATACCTCTTCAATACCTTCACCTAAGCATTTTAACTAAAATTGGCAGCACTAACTGTAACATCCCACCCCCGCCTGGAAGGGTAAAATAGGAAATGGGTCATTGGATGAGACTAATAGGGATGTGTGAGTAGTGTCGGTATCTTGATGCTGTGATTAGTGAATTTGTGCACACGAACTGTTTGGTCATGCATTCATGACATTCCCGGTAATTGGGCCTAACGGCATTTTATTGTGATAAATGTGGTTAGGGGATTTGAAAAATTATTCGAGTCGTCATTGAAGCGTTTTACATTTTTGGGATTTATAGGAATTTTCTGGAATTTTCAGGAGAAAATTTCGGACCAACAAAATCGCGATGGCAGCCTAAACGTGTTTTGTGTTAGAAAAGGTGATTTTCGTGTTTGAAAAATTATTTGGAGTGCCTTTATTACGTGCTTTACAATTTTAGGAGTCAAAAAAAAATGATTCGGGAAATTCCGGAAATTCGGACAGAAAAAATTGCCAATTAGCGAACAGGTTAAATTTTTACTGATTTTGGATCTATCAATTATTTACCTTGGAGGGACCCATAATTGGACCCTTAAACCTAGTGAACGAAAATGAGATTTGCATTATATTGGTCTTGGTTTTAAAATTTTGATTGGTTATGACTTTTCCACACTTGACTATGTGACCTAAGCATTTAATGCTTAAGGATGACAGCCATATCCTAGAATTTTCGGATGCTCTCTTAAAAGGGATAAAAGATGATTTATTGGTTTGTTTCTCATCACCATCGAAATCAACTTTGCCTCTTCTCCTCTCCATCAATTTTCCTCCTTTCAAATCACTTCTTCTTCCAAACTCAAGCTTTCCTTCATGCAACCAAGTTGTTGTCTTGCCATGATGACCTCCCCACTTGCATGTGTTTGAAGAGAGTGAAGAAGGTGTTGAGGTGAGATAGTAAAGGGATTGAAGATTGGAAGTTTTAAATAGGTAAAGTTTTAAGTTAAGTGTTTAATTATGCTTGATTTTGTAGTTAATACATCATGGTAGTTAGAAGCATTTAAAGGGGATTATGGTATTATTATTAAGTTTATTGATGCTTTATTTTGATGAGAAGTATAGTATAAATTAATGGGTATAAATGTAAGGTATGTAAGGATAAAGAATGGTAATGGTTAAGTTTGGCTTTAGCTTGATTTTGAATTCATATTGATGATTAATTGTGCATGGAAAGGAAGAGGTTAGTGCTGCCAATTTTGGTAGGAATGCCTAGTGAATGTAGACATGATATAGGGACTGATTTTGTGTCCAATTAAGATGCTTATGGATGTAGGAAGGGTGTTGGAATGAAAGGAAGTGAATAGAGAAGTAAAGCTGGAAAATTGATATTTGACCTATTGCACTGATTTGACCATAACTCATAGTGTAGAAATGTAAATGAGGTAAGGTCAGTTGCCACTGAAACTTTGGGATGTTGGCTTCAATTTAGTGTGAAATGGGTGTTGTTGAATTCCAATGATAGAAGGGTGAAATTTTGCATGGAAAGTTACTGTTCCATTGCCTATGAACAGTAACCGCAACCATGACATCTGAGTTTTGTTGATTTTATGAATTAATTGAGATGGAATTAGGAAAATGATCTTCATGGAAGTTGTAGCATATTTGATTATCTTTCCATTGCTACTGATCTTGTTATTTTGGAATTATATATTGGGAGATATGAATTGATTACTAATGACTGGTTTGAGCATTTTGGATGAAACCTAGCTTAAGTGTGATTTTGTGAGTTTACTGATTGGAGGCAATTTTAACATTTTAAGTGGACTGAATTGGTGTGAGTGAACTTCTGAAAAGTTGTAGAGGAAAGATTACCTTGAAAATGATATATGGTTTGTAATTTTAGAAGTCAGAATTGGGAGATATGATTTTCAAAAACTGATCCTACATTAGGTGATGAATGGCTGATGACAACAGAGACTTCCATAACAGTTTTCAAATTGTTAGAGATCGAATTGGATGTTGAGTGCTTCATGAAAATTGAATTTTGAGATGTTATCTTTTCAGGGATATAAAGTTCTGAATTTACTGACTTGTGTACAGAGAGTTATGCTTGTTGAAATATTACTGCTCATATTGGATGATTTCAGGGACAGCATCATTGATTGAATTATTTGACCAAGTTAACAATGGAATTGGATTTTAGTTGTTCATGAAAGTTAGATATAACATTGTGACCTTGATGAACATAGTTATTGTGCAATTTTGACTGAACAGAATGAGAGTTATTAAATTTGAAATGTACTGTTCTGTTTTAATGGGATTGGAGTAGGCAGAAGGTTTGATGGGATATTTGACACCCTTAGGGTTAGAATTGATTTTATGGTCTTCTTGAGAATTGTAGAGCTTTTCATAAGCTTTCCAATGAGGTATAGTGGGTATTTTTCTGAATTGTGTGCTAAAAGTTAGAGTGGATGGAAATTAAGTTATAAATCTGGAAAAAAAATAGGCAAGCGAAGGAGCCGTCTCATGAGGGCGAAGTTTACGCCTGTGGGCGAGATAATCGAGCCGTCATGACGACGCCTCGCCCTCATGACAAGCGAGGTGATTCAGCCTCGCGAGGCGACGTTGCGCCTCGCGATGGCGAGATTAAAGAGGCTGGTCGCGAGGCGGCGCCTCGCCTCATGACAGTGATGGTGAAATCGCCTCGATGAGGCGGCGTCTCGCCCATGGCGAGGCGCGTGAAAATGTTTATTTTTGTTTTTAAAATTTTATTTGGTATTAAATGGTACAATTGTTCTTTTGTCAATTTCTTTCCGTCAAACGTCCGATTGACCTGATTCTAGAGGCATCGGATTAGTTGAATATTTAATTTCATATTATGAAAAAATGGGAATTTTAGGCAGAATTTGGCGTAGCCCTATTGATGAACTTGTAAACCTTGTTTTATTTAATTGGGGACCTATAGAGGTCGAATTGCTTGCCGTCGGCGCTTTATGGATTTCTAATTTTCATAGAATTTTATTATGGGAAAATATTGAGTTAGGGCCAGGAATTCATGAACATGCATATCTCAGCATCATGAGCACAAATTTCATATTTAGTGACTCGTACTTTTTCGATTCATATAGAGGTCCAATTGGGCGTCGATTGACCGACGTCACAAAGGTTTTCGGCATTAGTTCGGAAGCAATAGGTGAGTAACTTAGATGGTTTCTCAATTTTTATGTGTTTAATATTTGCGATTATGCCATGTGGAGATAATGGATGGGTATATGTGTGTTTGACTTTGATTGATTTGGACCATAGGTGTATGCGAAATATTGGGAATGAGATAACGAAGTGCTACTTGTGTGTATTTGTTTGTGAATGTTTACATTGGAGATCTCGGACCAAAGGTCCGAGGAAATAAAGATTGATATCGAAGTGTTAATTATCGTCTCGATCATGGGATGTATTTGTAAATGCGATATGGTATATGATAAATTGGAAAAAATATATGATTGAAATCTACGGACCGAAGGTCCGAGAAATGAAATGGCATTGAATGTAAGTGATAGAAATAGCGTAAATGGAAATTGGAACATATGCATTCATGCATAAGGACATGATCGAGATAAAAGCAATTGTATTTGGAGCGACCAACCGTATCGGGCATATCCATGACGTATGTGAGAGCTTTCACTCAACGCCTTACGAGACCTCGGGTCCAACGTATTGAGCCTCGGGCTCGATGTATCGAGCTTCAAGCCCAATGTTTGAAACCAGCGGCTCAGCGCAATGTGCCCGTTATTGGGGCGATTTGGTATGATCCTGATAACATAATGAAAATGGAAAGGGTCTCATGTGCATTGCATATATGGTATGATTAAGCGTGGATTGTATGATAGGCGATTAGCCTTACATTTGTGAAATGTGATTATACGTATTATTTGGTATTACTTTTGTAAATCGTGATCGTATGTGATAATTGGTAAAGTGTTTGAACATGCATGAATTGAGTGAACCATCGATGATGGTTTCTCACTTGAGTTCATAAAACTCACCCAAAATTTGCATCTATTTTTCAGGTCTGAAGAATACCCGGTTGACAGGAGTATATCTCTTGTAGAGCGAGTAAAGGTTAGAGGTTGGGATGGGTTAGTTATATGCATTAGTGTTTTAGTAAATTGTATTCAATCCTTTGTATAACAAGGCATTGTATTTTCTTGAGCCATTGTGGTAGTAATATTTCTTGCATTGGTGATTGTAATTTATTCTTTGGATGGTGTAATAAGCTGAAGCGGGTTTATATTGAATCTGATTTTAATTACTTCTGTGTTTGCCGTGTGAGCGTGGAGTTAATGGCTATAAAGAAAAGAAAAGAAAAAATGTATCTGAATTTTAAATCGGCGATGTAATGCGCCACCCTCGTGGGACACGGACTCGGATATCACCAGCGATATCGGGTTGGGTCTTCTGACGTGAAGTGTTACATTTAGGTGGTATCGAGCCCGATGATACGTAATGTATCAGGCACGATTTGAACTATAGGTTGCATGCATTTGAGTCGCGTCGTTGCGGACCGTGGTAGCGATCCCTAGTCGAGTCGCTCGAGGATAAATCTACGGGTGCATAAATGTCAAGTGACTAAGTGAGAGAAGAGTGAGGCTGGATTAGAGTGAAAATCCTAAAGGGATAATTAATTAGGAAGGATAAAGAAAAAATGGATAAGAAGATTGAAATTGTCTTTGGGTTAGAAACCCTTATAAGTGATAGCCGAATAGTGTGTTGGCCTAGGCGACTAAAATTTTGAATTAAATTGACAATATTATGGTGACGAGAAAAATGCAAATGTTGAGAACTTGGAGGTCCATTAGAGATATGGGAAGCATATTGGTTATAGTAGATCTAAGCGAAATTAAAATGCAGGATGGTTAGGAAATTACGATTACATTTGTATATGTCATGAATGGGGAAATATTGGAATTGAGTAAAATGTAGATGGTCCAATCGGGCATATTTTGATTCCTTGTATTCAAGTTAGAGATTAGTAGATTTTATAGCGAGATGATAATAGCGAAATGGAAAGAAGCTCGATAGAGTCTTTATAACGGTTCTTGAGAACCGAAAGAATCGAAAAGGAAAGATGTTCAGTGCCTATTTGAGTGAGATAAAAGTGTACAGATAGACTGAAATGAATTCGGGAAATGGTTATGAACTAGACCGCATAAGTTTGAGACTGAAATTGTTAGGTGATTATTGTGCTTCGAGGTTGGAAATTCGTATGATAAAATCGTAAAGGAAAAAGACAGACAGATAATTTCTACTGAGGGTGTATCGGGAAATACTGAATTAGGTGTATATGGACACAAAAATGGTAAATGGATAGGTATATAGATAGAGATCAAATGGAGTAGTATCAACGATTTTGTCGGGTATTGGGGACTGTGAACACCCGATCATAGACTGTTTGAGGAAAATAGAAGATAAGTAAAAAAAAAAAAAAAACAGAATGAAAAATAGGAATAATGATCATAAGCTGATAAGCCAAATTGATATGACCTTATAAGGTCAAGTTGCACGTAATGGATAGGGGAATGAGACATACAGTTTAATGATATGGTGAGAATGAAATAAAGATCTTGAAAAGAATGAAACCACAATAGTGGTGTATGAAAAGAGTTATTGTCTTTAAGTCAATTTACTGTTGGGGATATCTATTGGACAGTAATGTTGATTGTGACTAATGAAATGTATGTGACAGATATATGGAAATCATAGAGGAAATGAGAGGTAAATGTTTAGAGTGATTATAAGTGTGAAGTTCTTAAGAGGTTAAAGTAAGACAAAGGTGGTGGTGAGTGTACTGTATGAGGCCCGAATAAGTGGTAAAGAAAGTGTTTAAGTGGTGACACGAGGAACCTTCAGCGAAAGGAATGTTACGATCATTAAATGATGACATAAGAGTGTCTTGGTTGAGATTATGCGTATAGTGAAGAAGGATTGAAACACAATTAGGAATAATCATTGGTTGATGAGACTTTTGTGGACAAAATTAAAAGTGAAATTGGGTCATAGCTCATATTGTGAGGTTATCGCACGATATGTGAAATGTAAAGTATCAACATAAGTGAAATTCTAATTGGAGGTAATCTAATTGCAATGTGGCGTGAATCGATCTCCGGTTATGATGTAAAAGCTGTTGAGGAATCTAGATTTGAAGCGAAAAATAAAAGAGTCCGTCTTGAGAGAGATACTAAAATAAAATGGAAAATTTTGGAGGTTTAAATATGGATGACAAGATATCAACATATGTTGATATGAAAGATATAAGCAGATTGAGAAGAAAATGAAAAGAAAGCTGAATAGAGACAAGAGGATCAATGAGGAAGCGATAATGAGGTGATGTAGTGACACCTTCATAAAGAAATTCGAGATACTGCGATTGTGGACTCAATGAAAAGGGTAAAAGATATCTGATAGCGTCAATAAGACCCTAATAGGGAATTATGCGAGGTAAACAATGGTAATAAGCGTGATTAGAGGCAGAATGTGTTGAGAAGTGTTGAGCAGTGAAAAGTAAAAAGAGCGATAAGATTAATTGAGGAATCGTCATCGATGATATACATACCTTTGGGAAAAGTGGGCGGTGAGTATTGAGCTGCGACAATATGTTGAACAAGTATGAAATAAATTAGGTATTTGTGATAAATGGTATTAGTGCCATTCTCATTATTGAAAGCCTTGAAGGTGTAAATTCCATAAGCATATCTTGTGTTAATTTGAGGAAAGAGGCGGTATAAATCGACAATGCTTTAATGAACGGATCCATTACGAGATATTAGGGTTTTCAATTAATGTCAAGCATATCGAGGGTAATTGTGAAGTGTTACGGAAAAATGAAGTTGTAAAAATCGTGATAAGAAAGGTTAAGAGTGCGAGAAAGTAAAGAGGAAGTTTTATGATGAGTTTGAATATACAAATGGAATTGGAAAACTATAGTGAACAAAAGTTGAAGAAGAAGTAAGTGTACGATAAAAAGGCATAAGAGCAACGAAAGTGAGCTATCAAAGTTAGACATTCTAGTCGACATATGTGAAAAGTGAAATTGAGTAATTGTAGGTATAGAATGAAATGATTCTTGGCTCGAGAGTTTATAGATTGAATGTCTAATAAGAAAAGGTTTGATTATGTTCTTGTAATAGAGTTACGATTATTTGTAAGAATATACGGCTACAACTGCGTGATTACCTACTAGGAGTCAAAGATCATGATGAATTTGAGACTATAATAAGTGAGACAAAGGAAAGTGACTTAGGAAGACTGCATGGTTAGCTAAAGTGAAATCGGATCGGACAAATGAGACAGAGTAAACCTGTATATCCGGATAAAGTGTGTGAACATTATAGAAAAGTGATTTGTCTTACGAGAATCGATTTTAAATATAAAGTGCTGGCATATAATAAATGACTGCATTAGGTACATTGTTACTGATAGTGAATTGGAATTAAGGGAGGTACCAAAGAAATGGAAACGTACTCAATGGAACAGAAATTGGACTATATGGCATTAGGGAAAAAGTATTGGAAAGATATAATGTGATCAATGAATAGATTGAAAATCTGGGCGAGTTATATATATCGGAACCAAAGGAGGTGACTATTCTAGAAATGACAAGTGAGATAGCTAAGAAAATGTGATCGCCAACTGATAGTCTTGTCAAATCCGTTTACTGTACTAAGTGATAATGAGTTAGCCATAGTAACTGAACCACGGACTGAGAGTGGTTACTGTGATCACTCCAAAAGTGAATCATTAAGTGGAAAAGTATATGGGATATGAAGAATCATATGATTACTGTCATAGGAATGGTTATTTGAGAATTTCGAGACGAAATTCTTATAAGGAGGAGAATTGTAACATCCACCCCTTTGGAAGGGTAAAATAGGAAATGGGTCATTGGATGAGACTAATAGGGATGTGTGAGTAGTGTCGGGTATCTTTGATGCTGTGATTAGTGAATTTGTGCTGGAATTGTTTGGTCATGCATTCATGACATTCCGGTAATTGGGCCTAACGGCATTTTATTGTGATAAATGTGGTTGGGGATTTGAAAAATTATTAGAGTGCGCCATTGGCGTTTTACATTTTTGGGATTTATAGGAATTTTTCTGGAATTTTAGGAGAAAATTTCGGACCAAACAAAATCGCCGATAAGCGGCCTAAAGCGTGTTTTGTGTTAGAAAAGGTGATTTTCGTGTTTGAAAAATTATTTGGAGTGCATTACGTGCTTTACAATTTTAAGTCAAAAAAAAATGATTAGGAAATTCCGGAAATTCCCGGACAGAAAAAAATTGCCAATTAGCGAACCGGTTAAATTTTCTTGATTTTGGATCTATCCAATTATTTACCTTGGAGGACCCATAATTGGACCCTTAAACCTAGTGAACCGAAAATGAGATTTGCATTATATTGGTCTTGGTTTTAAAATTTTGATTGGTTATGACTTTTCCACATTTGACTATGTGACCTAAGCATTTAATGCTTAAGGATGACTTGGCCATATCCTAGAATTTTGGATGCTCTCTTAAAAGGGATAAAAGATGATTTATTGGTTTGTTTCTCATCACCATCCGAAATCAACTTTGCCTCTTCTCCTCTCCATCAATTTTCCTCCTTTCAAATCACTTCTTCTTCCAAACTCAAGCTTTCCTTCATGCACCAAGTTGTTGTCTTGCCATGATGACCTCCCCACTTGCATGTGTTTGAAGAGAGTGAAGAAGGTGTTGAGGTGAGATAGTAAAGGGATTGAAGATTGGAAGTTTTAAATAGGTAAAGTTTTAAGTTAAGTGTTTAATTATGCTTGATTTTGTAGTTAATACATCATGGTAGTTAGAAGCATTTAAAGGGATTATGGTATTATTATTAAGTTTATTGATGCTTTATTTTGATGAGAAGTATAGTATAAATTAATGGGTATAAATGTAAGGTATGTAAGGATAAAGAATGGTAATGGTTAAGTTTGGCTTTAGCTTGATTTTGAATTCATATTGATGATTAATTGTGCATGGAAAGGGAAGAGGTTAGTGCTGCCAATTTTGGTAGGAATGCCTAGTGAATGTAGACATGATATAGGGACTGATTTTGTGTCCAATTAAGATGCTTATGGATGTAGGAAGGTGTTGGAATGAAAGGAAGTGAATAGAAGTAAAGCTGGAAAATTGATATTTGACCTATTGCACTGATTTGACCATAACTCATAGTGTAGAAATGTAAATGAGGTAAGGTCAGTTGCCACTGAAACTTTGGGATGTTGGCTTCAATTTAGTGTGAAATGGGTGTTGTTGAATTCCAATGATAGAAGGGTGAAATTTTGCATGGAAAGTTACTGTTCCATTGCCTATGAACAGTAACCGCAACCATGACATCTGAGTTTTGTTGATTTTATGAATTAATTGAGATGGAATTAGGAAAATGATCTTCATGGAAGTTGTAGCATATTTGATTATCTTTCCATTGCTACTGATCTTGTTATTTTTGGAATTATATATTGGGAGATATGAATTGATTACTAATGACTGGTTTTGAGCATTTTGGATGAAACCTAGCTTAAGTGTGATTTTGTGAGTTTACTGATTGGAGGCAATTTTAACATTTTAAGTGGACTGAATTGGTGTGAGTGAACTTCTGAAAAGTTGTAGAGGAAAAGATTACCTTGAAAATGATATATGGTTTGTAATTTTAGAAGTCAGAATTGGGAGATATGATTTTCAAAACTGATCCTACATTAGGTGATGAATGGCTGATGACAACAGAGACTTCCATAACAGTTTTCAAATTGTTAGAGATCGAATTGGATGTTGAGTGCTTCATGAAAATTGAATTTTGAGATGTTATCTTTTCAGGGATATAAAGTTCTGAATTTACTGACTTGTGTACAGAGAGTTATGCTTGTTGAAATATTACTGCTCATATTGGATGATTTCAGGGACAGCATCATTGATTGAATTATTTGACCAAGTTAACAATGGAATTGGATTTTAGTTGTTCATGAAAGTTAGATATAACATTGTGACCTTGATGAACATAGTTATTGTGCAATTTTGACTGAACAGAATGAGAGTTATTAAATTTGAAATGTACTGTTCTGTTTTAATGGGATTGGAGTAGGCAGAAGGTTTGATGGGATATTTGACACCCTTAGGGTTAGAATTGATTTTATGGTCTTCTTGAGAATTGTAGAGCTTTTCATAAGCTTTCCAATGAGGTATAGTGGGTATTTTTCTGAATTGTGTGCTAAAAGTTAGAGTGGATGGAAATTAAGTTATAAATCTGGAAAAAATAGGCAAGCGAAGGGCCAGTCTCGCGATGAGTTTAGCCTCGCATGGCGAGATAATCGAGCCGTCGCGAGGCGACGCCTCGCCTCATGACAAGCAGGTGATTCAGCCTCGCGGCGACGTTGCGCCTCGCGGCGAGATTAAAGAGGCTGGTCGCGAGGCGGCGCCTCGCCTCCATGACAGTGAGGTGAAATCGCCTCGCGAGGGCGGCGTCTCGCCCCCGCGAGGCAGACGCATGAAAATGTTTATTTTTTTTTTTAAAATTTTATTTGGTATTAAATGGTACAATTGTTCTTTTGTCAATTTCTTTCCCGTCCGACGTCCGATTGACCTGATTCTAGAGGCATCGGATTCGTTGAATATTTAATTTCATATTATGAAAAAATGGGAATTTTTAGACGGGAATTTGACGTAGCCCCTATTGACGGAACTTGTAAACACTGTTTTATTTAATTGGGGACCTATAGAGGTCCGAATTGCTGCCGTCGGCTTTATGGATTTCTAATTTTTCATAGAATTTTATTATGGGAAAATATTGAGTTAGGACCGGGAATTCATGAACATGCATATCTCAGCATCATGAGCACAAATTTCATATTTAGTGACTCGTACTTTTTCTGATTCATATAGAGGTCCAATTGGAGCGTCGATTGATTAAGCGTCACAAAGGTTTTCGGCATTAGTTGGAAGCAATAGGTGAGTAACTTAGATGGTTTCTCAATTTTTATGTGTTTAATATTTCGCGATTATGCCATGTGGAGATAATGGATGGGTATATGTGTGTTTGACTTTGATTGATTTGGACCATAGGTGTGCGAAATATTGGGAATGAGATAACGAAGTGCTACTTGTGTGTATTTGTTTGTGAATGTTTACATTGGAGATCTCGGACCAAAGGTCAGAAATAAGATTGATATCGAAGTGTTAATTATCTGTCTCGATACATAGGATGTATTTGTAAATGCGATATGGTATGATGATAAATTGGAAAAATATATGATTGAAATCTGGGACCGAAGGTCGAGGAAATGAAATGGCATTGAATGTAAGTGATAGAAATAGCGTAAATGGAAATTGGAACATATGCATTCATGCATAAGGACATGATCGAGATAAAGGCAATTGTATTTGGGCGACCGTGTCGGGGCATATCCGTGACGTATGTGAGCTTTCAGCTCAGCGCACGGACCTCGAGTCCAGCGTATTGAGCCTCGGGCTCGATGTATCGAGGCTTCAAGCCCGATGTTTGAAACCACGGCTCAGCGCAATGTGCCGTTATTGGGACAGTTTGGTATACGATCCTGATAACATAATGAAAATGGAAAGGGTCTCATGTGCATTGCATATATGGTATGATTAAGCGTGGATTGTATGATAGGCGATTAGCCTTACATTTGTGAAATGTGATTATGCGTATTATTTGGTATTACTTTTGTAAATCGTGATCGTATGTGATAATTGGTAAAGTGTTTGAACATGCATGAATTGAGTGAACCATCGATGATGGTTTCTCCTTGAGTTCATAAAACTCACCCAAAATTTGCATCTATTTTCAGGTCTGAAGAATACCCGGTTGACAGGAGTATATCTCTGTAGGCGAGTAAAGGTTAGAGGTTGGGATCGGTTAATTATGCATTAGTGTTTTAGTAAATTGTATTCCGCAATCAACTGTATAACAAGGCATTGTATTTTCTTGAGCCATTGTGGTAGTAATATTTACTGCATTGGTGATTGTAATTTATTCTTGGATGGTTTGTAATAAGCTGAAAGCGGGTTTATATTGAATACGGTTTTAATTACTTCCTGTGTTTGCCGTGTGAGCGTGGAGTTAATGGCTATAAAGAAAAGAAAAGAAAAAATGTATCTGAATTTTAAATCGGTGATGTAATGCATACCCTCGTGGGACACGGACTCGGATATCACCAGCGATATCGGGTTGGGTCTTCTGACGTCAGAAGTGTTACACTAACCTCTTACCTTTCCATGCAAAATTAATCATCAATATTCAATCAAATCAAGCTAAAACACTTCAATCACACACTTTACATACTATTTGGTCATCTTTTCTCAATCAACCATCAATTAAACAAACCAATTACATGCCCACATATACCAACATAGTTCCCATACAATTAGGTTCATAAATATCACAAATAATACATTGAATTAACAAAACAACACATAAACACCAATCTTACCTAATCAAGTTTCTCTTCTTCAATTCTTCCAACTTATCACAAACTCCTAATTTCTCCTTACCATACCGACATCTTCTTCTTCTCGAAGGATGAGGTTTAAGCTAGGTCTTTTGGTGAGTTAAATGAAGAAGAAGCAAAAGGGAAGGAGGAAAGATAAGCAAAAAATTCAAAACCATCGAGGAGAAGAAGAACATACGAAGATGGAGGAAACCATGGAGAAAAGTTGCTTTTGGCCACCCAAAATGCAAGTGTCGTGGAAGTCAAGACCAAAAGGAGGTGGCTTGCTTTTAATTAAAGTGAAAGGCTTAATACATGGTGGAACAAGTGACAAATGTCACTATTTTATAAAATCATTAATTATTTCCAAATTCAATTCTAATTTCTACCCCAAAATTCCAATGGGTCGATTAAATAAATTTTAAAATCATGTACCCAATATTTTAGTGCCATTGGACGGGCATTTTCAGTCTAGAAAATCAGCAGGTTAGCCAACTTGGTGATTTTCGATGCAGGAATTTTCTCGGAAAATTTCAGAAAAATTCATATAATTCCGTAAAATGTAAAACACATAAAAAGCATGATTCAATAAAATTTTCAAATACAATTTCCACATTATTCACAATAAAATTCCATTAGACACAGCAAGAATGTCATGTATGCATGTACGGTTATTTCATGTGCCTGATTTCTTTGGTTACTAGTACCAATATGCATGGACAATACGAATAAATCCTATCAATTTCTTCCTATGCCAATTTACTATTTTACCCTTTACGTCGGGGTGGGATATTCGACCATAAAGATGCGGGGCATTAGTCGACCCAACGGCATCACGAAACTCAAGCGCCCATACACTCCACGAATGCACTCTTAGGCACATCACCTCTGCTATCTTGGTGATAGTATCGACCTCAAATCGACTTAGTGAACACACTGAGCTCCTACAGTGATCAAATAAGTCATCAATCCTGGCGGTGGATACTTATTCTTCTTTGTCACCCGATTATTTGCCTATAATCAATACCTGACCTCGATGTCCCATCCTTTTCTTCCTGAATATCTTGGAGCTCCCATGGTGAAACACTAGGCTGATAAAACTCTTCTCCAGCAACTCCTGAATTGAACCTTGACTCCCTCGGTTCCACAGTGCCATCCTATATGGAGGTATAGATATAAGAAGCGATTACACAGGCGAGGTCAATAGTAAACTCTGTTTCCCGATCCGGCGGCAAACTCGGTAGCTCATCAGGAAACACATATGAAAATTCCTTAACCACGGGAATATCTTGAAGCCTCTGCTCGACCCTAGTGTCAATCCATGGGCAGATAGGCTCCAACCTCCTGCATCGGTCTCGGGGCCTTTAGAAAAGAGATCATTGGTGGCCTTTGCTGACTAACCCTCGAACCTTTGCTCTAGGTGACGGGAGACTCTAATACAACCTCCTTGGTGTAGCAGTCCATGATAGCCCTATGGGCGTAAGCGATCCATCCAGAGAATCACATCAATCTCTCCGAGGCAACACTATAAGGTGCGCCTCAACCTTGCTTGATCAATCTGGATCGAGCTTCCCTGCAGACCTCTCCCGATGCGGTAGTAGTACCTGAGGTGTACTCACCTCTAGCCCATCTGTAATATCTCCCTATCCCCATACAATCTACATGCCATATGAGGTGCGATAAAAGAATGTGTGGATCAGGATCCAATGATGCAAACGCCTCAATATCATAAATAAAGGACATACCGGCTACAACATCGGGGAATCTGGGCCTCTGCCTCGTCATGGCATAGACTACGGCTTGGGGCTGTGGTGGCTGGCTGGGACCCTCGGTCCTCACAAAGGATCCTCGGCTACTACCTCGGCCTCTACCTCGACCCTTACATGGGATCCACCAACCCTACTCTGTGTAGGAAAATCCCGGGATGTACATCACATGTACAAGGTGCGGAAAACAAAAATTTTTGTCACCGGGACCTTCCCGAAGGCCAGGATCTATGTGTCGGTATGAAGACTCAAACCTAAATAGCGATAGAGACTATCTCAAAAGGTATCCACGAGAGATCGAGAAAACCTAACGGGACAAACCACTTTGACCGGGAATAGCTAGAACAAATTAAAGGCTGCTAGACCTTACCTTTGTCCTCTGAGAGCTTGGATTGATGGAGAAGGAGGATGAAAAGCTTGAAAATGAAGATAGGAGGAGATGATCGTGGATGAGAGAACCACTTCTCTTTTGGATTTTCACAAAATCCTTTCTTATTCTTCTAAAACCACGAACCTCATCTTGAGAAAAAAACTCTCTTCTATCTCCTTATTCATAAGGCACGATCATCTCACTTCACCTTTTCAATTTTTGTCTTTATCCATTTAATGCTTGGTGACTAAGCATAGAATTAGAAGCTTCTCATGCTTCTTCCTTCATCCCACGTAGATAGCTTATTGTAGGAAAATCCGGGAGGTACATCACATGTACCAGTCGAAAAACAAATTTTTGTTGGGACCTTCCAGAAACTAGGATCTATGTAATACGTATGCAAACTCAAACCTAAACAGCCAATAGAAATGTCTCTAAAGGTATCCTTGAGAGATCGAGAAAAACTAACGGGACAAACCCTTTGACCGGGAATAGCTAAACGAGAATAAAGGCTGCTAGACCCTACCTACATCTCTGGAGAGCATGGATTGAGCGTTGGAATCACCTTGGGAGAGGAGAATTAAGTGACTCACCAAGAGAGGAAGTTAGATAATCATCTTTTGAATACCTTAACTCTTAAGGTTTAGTTCCTCACTCTTGAACTCACGACTCCCATGCTTCTCCTTAGTCTTCTATCATTTCTCTTAAACAAAATAAAAGACATGGAGCAGCGTAGGAAGTGAATTAAGTGAGCCATCGTAGAGAAGAAGATAAGAGAAGCCTTATTATAACTTAACCATTAAGTATTTTGGCTATCTCATATCTCTCCTCTCTACCTCTCACATGCGACCACCAAGCTCTACCATAGGTCCCCTTTCTTTTGTTTTTAACACATGAAACACAATAGAAAAGCTAAGCCAGGAGAGCTCTCACGTTTGTGGACATATGGCCTTACATTCATTAATGCATTAAATGATAAAGGTTTGACTTTTCAAACCTTATCATCTCCATTCCACTTTCAACGATAACCATGGCTAATATATATATTTAATTAATTAATTAATTAATTAATTAATCAATTAATATATAATTGCTAAGAGTCCGATCCAATTGGGGTCGGTCTACCAAACTCTTGGGCCCGATCTTGAAGCTTGACTCAGGAAACCTTTCTTAGCAATATTGATGTCGCGATCTCATGGGACATATCCCAATCCATTGGGATCCATTTAATCTAATGCTCTCCATAATTGGAACTCTTTCCAATCTATTTCTGATTCTCTAAGACACTCTTATCGTGTGACCACTTTAGGCTCCGGTTATGTTGGCCCTTAGATTAACAATTAATCGAGCAAGTCATGGCGGCGTCTAGCAACACATCATGACCCCGATTGTGGGAAAGTAATCGGTTTGATGAGTTCATCAGAACGGATCACGAACCCTTCCATGAGACAATTCTGGTGCCATTAGTCCTTTCACCATCCTATACCCACTTGGTTACGAGTATGGTCGATGTGTCGACTCTCACTAGGCGAGTCTAGCCCAGTGATATCGGTTCTGTCTTAGGACTCATTACTTTATATGTCCATGAAGACACTCTTCATGACATAGTTATGCTTCGGTAGAAGACTTGATAATGATCTGACGAGGGCGAGGTATCTCTTACGCTATTTGAAGTGGTGAATCCTTTATTGGCTACTCGATTACCTTGAATACCTCAAGTGTACCCAATCACCCCCCATAAGGCGACCTCACGGAGGCAACAAGGAATGGAGTCAAAGCGCGAATCGGTATCAAGATATCCTTGAGTACCTCGAGTCAGGATACTTGCACCATTCTATGATGAGATTATCTTGACATTTAAATAGGATATCCATGTGATGATCTCATGGCGGGTCATCAATGTACTTACTACCTTAGTAAGCATCCATGTCAAATCTAAATATCTCAATATTTAGGTTTACGAGATCCTTTGCTTGATCCGATCGAGGAATATGACGTGTCTTTAGTGCAATGGGATTAATGATGTCGGTCTCATTAATCCTATGACTAAGATAATTTGAATCTTGACATAATTGCACATGATAGGAATCTCAATAGTATGATCGCATCATAATTTCCTTCATGCTATGTCATATATCATGGACTTCATTAATTCGATTAAAGATCCATATCAATTCGTAAAGGCATTCATGAATATCAAATTAATGAAATATGCCTTTCTTTATTTATTCATAAAATCTGAGAGCGACTTTGAATAAAACGCGCTAAAGGGGATTGCCTTTAGGGCACAATATAAACAGTACCGTCCTTACATAAGTCCACTTACCCCATGTACAAGTCGACTTATCGGTACTGAATACGTGTAAGTCGACTTACACAATGTACAAGTCGACTTGTACTTACAAATCTCCCACTTGACCTAAAGCCAATCGCCTTAGTATCTAATACCATAAGCAAGTACATGAGAATAACAATTCTCCTGTGACAATGGCCTTGTCAACGGATCAGCAACACTTTGCTCTGTGGGAATTCTCTTTATCAGGACATCATCTCGACGGATGATTTCCGAATCAGATGGAATCGGCGGAGTATGTGTTTGGATCAATGCTGAACCCTTGGTTCCTTTCCCTGCGCACTAGCCCCATTGTATCACAATACAATCCTATGGGCTCATCACAGCTAGGAACCACATCAAGTTCAGTAATGAACTTCTTGATCCAAACTACTTCCTCTGCGCATCTCATACGGTAAAGTACTCTGCCTCGGTTGTTGAATCGGCGATTGTCTCTGTCTGGAACTCTTTCTTTCCACCGTATTAGTATTCGAGTGAATGTATATAACACGATTGTGATTGAGAATCATCTATCAGTTAAACATTAGCATCTGTATGCCGCTCATGGAATTTCCATCTCCATAACTCGAAAAACATCCTTAGTTCTTCGCAAATCTTAGGATATTCTTGGCTTTTTGCCACTGGTGACCCTCTTTGAGGATCCGATCGATATCTGCTCGTAACACTTAGAGCATATGATACATCGGGTCTCATACATATAATCGTGCATGATAGATCCTCTGTAGATGCATTGGGATCATACTCATGTGCATCCTCGATGGATTGCTCCATGCTAAACCTCTTTAGCATCTTGTCCATTTTGTCTATATCGTTGATTGTGAAAGACCAGCAACATTTGATTTATCTCTATAAATCTTTATTGCTTTACCGAGGTCTTTCATGGAAAATTATTTGACAACCAAATCTTGACGGATTGTAGCATAGAGACATCGTTTCTTAGTAACAATATGTCATCTACATATAACTGAGGAATACGATTGCGGTCGAGAACCTTCTTGTACACTTGAGGATCATCCAATTTTGTGAAACCAAACTCTTTGATTGTCTCATCAAAGCGGATATTCCAACTCTGGATGCTTGTTTCAATCCATAAATGGATTTACGAAACTTGCATACCTTTTGCCATCATAGGAGGTGAAGCCCTACTGGTTGTGTCACGTACACATCCTCGGCTAGATTTCCAACGAGGAAGCTTGTCTTCACATCCATCGCCATATTTCATACTCATAATGAGTGGCAATGGCTGGGAGTATCCTAATGGATTTAAGCATTGCTACTAGGGTGAAGGTCTCGTCATAGTCAACTCCTTATGCGTGGCGAAAATCCTTTGGCCATAAGCCTTGCTTTATAGGTAATCAGTTACCATCCATATGGATTTTCATTATGAAAACCCCTTTGCACCTGTGGGTTTTATTCCTTTAGGTGCAGCGACCAAAGTCCATACTTGGTTTTCATACATGGAATCCATTTCAGATTTTATGGCACGGAGCCATGTGTAGGACTACGAACTCTTGAACCTCTTCATAGGTAGCGAGGCTCATCATTTTCTATGAGCAATCGTCATTACATTCACTTACGAAATCTACATTTAGGGAGCGGTCGTATCCTACTAAACCTACGAACTTTCTTGTGTAGTAGAAGGTTGAACTATTACTTCATCTGTATGAGTCACGGTTTGAGTTGAGCAATTGATACATGTTTGTTGAGCATCTTGAACTTCTCAAGTTCAATTTTGCTCCCTTGTCTTCTTATAAAAGAAACTCTTTCCCTAAGAAAACAGCATGCTTTCAAACAAACAACTTTTGTTCCTCAGCAAGGTAGAATTGATATCCCATGATATCCTACGAACAAACACTTGTCAGCTCTTACATCAAATGTATTTGAGTGTGTCCGCTTCATATAAGCAGGACAACCCCAAACTTTCAGATGAGAAAGATAAGGTTTTACATTAGTCCACATCTCATATGGAGTAACATCAAGCATCTTTGATGAAACTTTGTTTAGCAAGTAAACAATTTATCTCGAGCACATACCCCCAAAACCTGTGCAAAACCTATCCTTAATCGCACTATGTCTAACAAGGTTGATTTCTCCTTTCAACCACACCATTATCTTTGCGGCGTAAAGGTGGAGTCCATTGAGATAAAATCCCATTATCTCGAGATAATTCAAAACACTGTTGGTTTAAGTATTCCCATACGATCCGATCGCAATGGCTTGATACTTTTACCAAGTTGGTTTTCTACTTCATTCTGAATTATTTGAACTTTTCAAATGCTTGATTTGTATCTCATCGAATCTGAGTACCGATATCGAGAACACTTTCGTGATAAAGGCAATGAAGTAAAACAACCATTTAAGCATGGATGGACATCGGACCACATACATCTCAATGTATTAGGTCTAATACTCCAGTCGCTCGTTCACCCTTACCCTTAAAAGGTAACTTAGTCATCTTGCCTAATAAACAAGATTCACATGTGTCATATGATTCACAATCAAATGACCCTAAACATCCACTCTTGGAGCTTAGCGATGTGTCTCTCATTTATATGGCCAAGGCGACAATGCCATAAGTAAGTTGCTTTTAAATTATCTCTTCTATGTCTTTTCGCGTCATTGACATTCATGACTGGATGTGACATATCTAATATTTCAATTCTATTGCATAATGTACCAGTACCATAGAGCATTCCATTGGAACTAATAGAACAACCATTGCTTCCAAAAGTCAATGAAAACGACTCTATCTAAGCAAGAAACATGCTGATATGTTCTTTGTTAAGCAGTACAAAATGACAATCATCCAACTTGAATACAAGCTCATTTAGAATGACAAGACATAAGTGTCTATGGTTAATCAGCAACTCTTGCTCCATTATCTGAAGGAGTTGAGGCATCGATGCCTTTTACCTTGAAACTCGAGATAGATTTCTGATTTAGCCTCCGGTGGTCGATTCTTGCACGATGAAAGAAATATCCTTTTAGGCGATTACTTTGGTTTTCTTTTGGCTGTACTTCCTACTTTTTGATCTCTGTCAGAAACATCAACAGCAAGTGGATTAGGAAGTGGAACATTTAGGACAAAGTCCAGTTCCACAGATCTGAGAACAATTCTCAGATTTCTCGACCAATTGAAATTTTAAGTCCGGAGAAAGGCGTAAAATCACCTTTGACGTCTTCAACCTAAAGCGATAGAGAAGGAATGTTAGAATAGAAATGCTGCATGATCATAAGGACTTGCATGACATGCATATGGCTCCACTAGTTTCTAAGAATCCATAACCCTCTTTCTGAATCGAAAGAAAATTATGAGAATGTCTGGTGAGTCGATATCAACATTCCTAAGAATGACCTTGGGTTTGCCAACGAAGCCATACATTAGGTCAATCGGTGGTATCGGTCATACCAATTGCATCATCGATAACCGACTTTGAGAATGACCTTGGGTTTTTTGACAAGCCACCTTAAGTCTCGGAGGTATCGGCCATACCAATAACATCTCGGACCTGACTATCACTTGTCTTATCAACAGTTGATGTCGCACATACATTGGGTTATCAACACGGCGTACATCGATGCATGCTACACAATTTACGCCTCTGTCACGTTGACCTTGAGTTTGCTCGACAAATCAACGCTTCTAGGAAAACCGACCCATTAATCCGAAAATCTCATTTTCATGGTTCGAACATATTCGTATAGAGTGAGCTTGAGTTTGCCCAACAACTGACCTATAAGAACTTTGGTTCTTACCATATTAATGGAAGGCGTTAGTTTTCCTATTAGAGAGGATTTGAAATTCTGGTCTCATCGAGCTCGGGATTATAGTCACCATGACTATATGGAATGATTTAGGTTTCATCAATCACATTGAATCAATCCTCGTAATCATCCATCATCCACCTTAGCATGTATAAGTCGAGATTCTGGGACCTCAAGTCCAGTTACTCGACACACAAGTCGACTTACCGAGGAATGGAAGTCGGCTAATGCTCACCTTACGCACTGAAGTAAGCCTTGTACAATACAAATCGCCTTATGTTGCTGCTTACACAAGTCGACTTGTATGATCTGAGTCGACTTATGGCAAGACCTTGAACAAGTCGACTTACATCCAACACAAATCGCCTTATCCATTAAAATTGCTATACTTTCTAATCAGCTAATTCCTCGATCCATGCAATCTCAATTCACAACACCAATTTACCTAAGATAATATCTGTTAATATGATGTACCAATGAACACTTCATTGTATCATGATTGCCTTATATGGTCAAACCATACATGAAAAGCTTGAAAGCGAGTCACTACTCAAAGATATCCAGACAATTTAGGAACACCAAATTATCAATCTAAGCATCTCTAGCTAGTCTCATCGTTATCAAAATTACTTGACATAAGCCACAAATTATATGACCAAAACAAACAAGATAATGAAATACACTAACGAGACGCTAATGTGACCTATTCGGCATCCGAAAATTCTTGGAGAACAAATTTCAAGCAATTCATTTTGGAAAGCATACAACATCAAGATAACACATTTTCAATCACATTAAAAATGATCCAAGGCATTGGAACTGAAAAATGCACATTCAATCATCCCAAGCAAAACAGTCCCAACAATTTTCACAAAACTGTCCAGTTCTGCATGTTGCTCGAAATGATCATTGAAACAATTTCAATAAATTCTGGGAAAATTACATAGGTTACTAAATTTTCAGAACATGCTGCATAAATTTTTTCAGGATTTTTAGCCATCAAAAACTCAGGCAACCTAAGCAACAAAACCGATTCAAAATCTGTGTTCACTAACACAGTTATTCCCAACAGCATACAATAAATTAGAAAATAAATAGTAAATCACCTTGAAAACAATTTTCCATCCACAGAGACATTCAAAAACATCTTAGGGACGTTTCGGCGAAAACCAATCCGAAAAAAAAATTTTCTAGAATTTATTCCCGAATTTAAAAGCATGCCTGTTTCAGAAATGTTCAACAAGACAGCATCCGAAACTTTAGGGAATTAATTAGCAAAACTATATCAAATCAAAATGATAAATTCTCATATTTCACAGACATATACTATAACATGTTATGAACAATTCTGGGCAGAAAAATTTCGAGAAACATATCCCTATATAAATTCGAAATTTGGACAACAAACATGCATCAACATCAAATTCAATTAGGGTTTCGATCTAGCTAGGGTTTTAGTTTCATACCGACACAAGTGGCTCTGATACCCTGTAAGAAAATCCGGGAGGTACATCACATGTACCAGGTGCGGAAAACAAAATTTTTGTTACGGGACCTTCCGAAGCTAGGATCCATGTGTGTATGCAAACTCGAACCTAAACGACCGATAGAGGCATCTCTAAAGGTATCCAGAGAGATCGAGAAAAACTAACAGGACAAACCCTTTGACCGGGAATAGCTAGAACAGAATAAAGGCTGCTAGACCCTACCTCTGTCCTCTGGAGAGCATGGATTGAGCGTTGGAATCACCTTGGAGGAGAGGAGAATTCGTGACTCACCAAAGAGAGGAAGTTAGATAATCATCTTTGAATACCTTAACTCTTAAGGTTTAGTTCCTCACTCTTCAAACTCACGACTCCATGCTTCTCCTTAGTCTTCTATCTGTTTCTCTTAAACAAAATAAAGACATGGAGCAAGCGTGGGAAGTGAATTAGTGAGCCATCGTGAGAAGAAGATAAGAGAAGCCTTATTATAACTTAACCATTAAGTATTTTGGCTATCTCATATCTCTCTCTCTACCTCTCACATACGACCACCAAGCTCTACCATAGGTCCCCTTTCTTTTGTCTTTTAACACATGAAACACAATAGAAAAGCTAAGCCAAGGAGAGCTCTCCACGTTTGTGGACATATGGCCTTACATTCATTAATGCATTAAATGATAAAGGTTTGACTTTTCAAACCTTATCATCTCCATTCCACTTTCTAACGATAACCATGGCTAATATATATATTTAATTAATTATTTATTTATTTAATTAATCAATTAATATATAATTGCTAAGGTCGATTCAAGCAGAATTGGTCCTACCGAGCCTCTTAAGACCCCGATCTTTGAAACGACTCGAAACCTTTCTTAGCAATATTGATGTCGCGATCTCGCCGGGACATATCCCAATCCATTGGGATCCATTTAATCTAATGCTCTCCATAATTGGAACTCTGTCCAATACTATTTCTGATTTTACGAGACACTCTTATCGTGTGACCCTTTAGGCTCCGGTTATGTTGGCCCTTAGATTAACAATTAATCTGAGCAAGTCATGAGCGGCGTCTAGCAACACATCATGACCCCGATTGACCGGAAAGTAATCGGTTTGATGAGTTCATCAAGAACGGATCACGAACCCTTCCATAGACAATTACCGTGCCATTAGTCCTTTCACCATCCTATACCCCACTTGGTTACGAGTATGGTCAATGTGTCAATTCTCACTAGGCGAGTCTAGCCCAGTGATATCGGTTTCTGTCTTGGGACTCATTACTTTATATGTCCATGAAGACACTCTTCATGACATAGTTATGCTTCGTAGAAGACTTCAGTAATGATCTGACAAGAGGCGGGGTTTTCTTCGCTATTTGAAGTGGTGAATCCTTTATTGGCTACTCAATTACCTTGAATACCTCAATTTGTACCCAATCACCACCCTATGAGGCGACCTACGAAGGCAACAAGGAATGGAGTCAAAGCGTAATCGATATCAAGATATCCTTGAGTACCTCGAGTCTAAGGATACTGCACCATTCTTATGATGAGATTATCAACGACATTTAAATAGGATATCCATGTGTTGATCTCATGGCGGGTCATCCAATGTACTTACTACCCTTAGTAAGCATCCACATATCAAATCTAAATATCTCAATATTTACGCTTCGAGATCCTTTGCTCGATCGAGGAATATGAATATGACTTTAATGCATGCGGATTAATGATGTCGGTCTCATTAATCCTATGACTAGGATAATTTGAATCTTGACATAATTGCATGATAGGAATCTCAATAATATGATGCATCATAATTTCCTTCATGCTATGTCATATATCATGGACTTCATTAATTAGATTAAAGATCCATATCAATTCATAAAGACATTCATGAATATCAAATTAATGAAATATGCCTTTCTTTATTTATTCATAAAGTCTGCAGACGACTTTGAATAAAAGCAGCGTTAAAGGGATTGCCTTTGGGCACAATATAAACAAGATGCCGTCTTGCATAAGTCCACTTACCCATAGAAGTCGACTTATAGATCTGAATACGTAAGTCGACTTACCTGATGTACAAGTCGACTTGTACTTACACTTATATATATATATATTAATTATTTACTTAATTAATATATATATATATATATAATTGCTAAGGTCGATCCAGCTGGGGTGGGTCCTACCGACCTCAACGGCCCCGATGCAAAGCGCTCAGGAGACCTTTCTTAGCAATATCGATGTCGCGATCTCATCGGGACATATCCGATCTCATCGGGATCCATTTAATCTAATGCTCTCCATAATTGGAACTACATCCAATACTATTTCTGATTCTCTGAAACACTCTTATCGTGTGACCCTTTAGGTTCCAGTTATGTTGGCCACTTAGATTAACAATTAATGAAAGCAAGTCATGGCGGCGTCTAGCAACACATCATGACCCCGATTGACCGGAAAGTAATTGGTTTGATGAATTCATCACGAACGGATCACGAACCCTTCCATAGACAATTACCGTTCAATTAGTCCTTTCACCATCCTATACCCCACTTGGTTATGAGTATGGTCAAAGTATCAACTCTCACTAGGCGAGTCAGCCCAGTAAAAATAGTTTCGTCTGGGACTCATTACTCTATATGTCAATGAGGGCGCTCTTCATGACATATTTCTTGGCCACCTTACAAGTAATGATCCCAAAAGAGGCCATGGGTATCTCTTACGCTAATCCAAGTGGTGAATCCTTTATTGGCTACTCAATTACCTTGAATACCTCAAAGCGTACCCAAGCACCACCCTATGAGCGACCTCGGAAGGCAAAAAGGAATGGAGTCAGCCGAGAATCGGTATCCAAGATATCCTTGAGTACCTCAAGTCTAAGGATACTTGCACCATTGCTATGATGAGATTATCACCGACACTAGAAGAAGATATCCATGTGATGATCTCATGGCGGGTCATCAATGTACTTACTACCGCTAGTAAGCATCCACATGTCAACTCTAAATATCTCATATTTACGGTTTACGAGATCCTTTGCTTGATCCAATCAAGGAATATGACATGTGCTAGTCTAACTGGATTAATGATGTCGGTCTCATTAATCCTATGACTAGGAAAATTTGAATCTTGACATAATTGCATGATAGGAATCTCGGTAGTATGATCACATCATAATTTCCTTCATGCTATGTCATATATCATGGACTTCATTAATTAGATTAAAGATCCAATCAATTCATAAACTTTGTTCATGAATATCAAATTAATGAAATATGCCTTTCTTTATTTATTCATAAAGTGCATATCGACTTTGAATAAAACGCAGCTAAAGGGATTGCCTTTAGGGCACTACTCTAACAATCTAACGGCTTTGGACATCCATAAGTCGACTTACCTTTGGTGAACAAGGCGACTTATCGATCTGCGATCAAGCATAAATCGACTTATACATAGTACAAGTCGACTTTACACTCTAAATCTCCCACTTGACCTAAAGCCAATCGCCTTGGTATCTAATACCATAAAGCGCGTCCATGAGAATCACAATTCTTACGTGACTATGGCTTTGTCAGCAGATTAGCAACACTTTGCTCTGTGGAAATCTCTCTATTAGAACATCACCTCGATCAATGATCTACGAATCGAGATGGAATCGCGAAATGCGTGTTCGGATCGTTGATGAGACCTTAGTTCTATGCTGCGACTAGCCCCATTGTATCACAATACAACCTATGGGCCCATCACGGTAGGAACGGATCAAGTTGAAAATGAACTTCTTGATCCAAAGCGCTTCCTTTCTTGCATCGATGCGGTAATGTACTCTGCCTCGGTTGTTGAATCGCGATCCTCTCTTGATTGGAACTCTTTCAGCGACCGCGGGCCGTTCGGTGTGAATGTATATAACCGATCGTGATTGAGAATCATCCTTATCAGATTAAAGCGGCATTTGTATGCCCGCTCACTTGGAGATTTTCATCTCCATATGTCAAAAAAACATCCTTAGTGCTTCGCAAGTACTTGAAGATATTCTTCGACCACCCAAAGGACCCTCACCAAGATCCGATTGGTATTTGCTCGTAACACTTAGAGCATATGATACATCGGGTCTCGTATATAACATTGTTCCATGCTAAACCTCTTTAGCATCTTATCTATGTCGTTGATTGTGAAAGACCAAGCAATCTCTTTGATCTATCTCTATAAATCTTTATCCCGAGGATATAAGTTCGTCACAAAGGTCTTTCATGGCAAAATGTTTGGACAACCAAATCTTAGCGATTGTAGCATAGAGACATCGTTTTCCTAGTATTAATATGTCATCTACTTATAACACAAGGAATACGATTGCAGTCCATGAACCTTCTTATACACACAATGTACATCCGAATTTTGTGAGAAACCAAGCTCTTTGAGTACCTCATCAAAGCGGATATTCCAACTCTGAATGCTTGCTTCAATCCATACATCGATTTACGAAGCTTGCATACCATTTCGCCATCATAGGAGGTGAAGTCCTCTAGTTGTGTCATATACACATCCTCGGGAAGATTTCCATTCGGAAAGGCGTCTTCACATCCATTTGCCATATCTCATAATCATAATGAGTGACAATGGCTAGGAGTATCTAATGGATTTAAGCATTGCTATGAAATTGAAGGTCTCGTCATAGTCAACTCCTTGTCTCGGCGAAATCCTTTGGCCTGAGCCTTGCTTTATAAGTAATCACATTACCATCCATATCGGTTTCTTCTTGAAAACCCATGTGCACCTTTGGGCTTTATTCCTTGGTGCAACAACCAAAGTCAAACTTGGTTTTCTTACATGGAATCCATTGATTTCATGGCACAAAGCCATTTTTAGACTACGAACTTTCGAGAACCTCTTCATAGGTAGTAGGCTCATCATCTCGTATGAGCAACACGTCATTCATTCCCACGAAAATCCATATCTCTCGAGGAACAGGCGTATCCTACATGACCTCTGAAATTCTTGTGTAATAGAAGGTTGATCTGTTACCTCATCTATATGAGTTACGATTCTGAGTTCGAAGCGATTGATCTGCGTTTGTTCGAGCATCTTGAACTTCCTCAAGTTCAACTTTGCTCCCATTGTCCTCTGTAAAAGAAACTCTTTCTCTAAGAAAACATCATGCTTTAAAACAAACAACTTTTGTTCCTCAAGGTAGAATTGATATCCCACGATATCCTACGAACAAACACTTGTCGGACTTTGCATGAAGCTAACTGACCGTCCGCTTCACATAAGCGGTGATGACCCCAAACTTTCATCGAGAAAGATAGGGTTTCAGTTAGTCCACATCTTATATGGAGTAACATCAATCGTCTTTAATGGAACTCTGTTTAACAAGTAAGCAAATTGTCTCGGCGCATACCCAAAGCTGTGCAAAACCTATCATTAATCGCACCATGTCAACAAGGTTCGATATCTCCTTTCAACCACACCATTGTCTTTGCGGCATGCAAGTGGAGTGTCTTGAGATAAAATCTCATTATCTACGAGATAATCCAAAGCTGTTGGTCTAAGCAATTTCTACCGATCGGATCGTAATGTATTCATACTTTTACCAAGTTAGTTTTCTACTTCATTTCTGAATTATTTGAACTTTTCAAGCGCTTGATTTGTATCTCATCGGATCTGGTACCCGTATCGTGAATAATCACCGATAAAAGTAATGAAGTAAAGACAACCACTTCGGCATGGATGGACATCGGACCACGTACATCCAAATGTATCGGTCTAATATTCCATTCACTCGTTTTCCCTTTCCTTAAAGGATAACTTGGTCATCTTGCCTAATAAACAAGATTCGCATGTGTCATATGATTCATAATCAAATGACCTAAAGCGCCACTCTTATGGAGCTTAGCGATGCGTGTCTCATTTATATGGCCAAGCGACAATGCCATAAGTAAGTTGATTTTAAATTATCTCGATTATGTTTTTCGTCATTGACATTGAGCTGGATATGACATATCTAATATGTCAATTCCATTGCATAATGTACCCGAGCATAGAGCATTCCATTGAACTAATAGAACAACCATTCTACTAAAAGTCCAATGGAAACCAGCTCTATTGAAACAAGCGTACAATATGTTCTTTGTTAAAGCAGTACAAAATGACAATCATCCAATTTGAATACAAGCCCACTAGGGGTGACAAGACATAAGTGTCTCGGCTAATGTAGCAACTCTTGCTGCATTACCTACCTGAGTCTAGTTCTCCTTTTATGAGCATCTCTTGTCCTCGAAGCCCACGCATATCATTTCATATGTATGAGCCACAACCGTATCAAAACCCATATGTTTTGATCGAAACAGTATTAACCTCAATGACAAACATATTTGAAGGGTAGGGCATCGATGCCTTCTTACGCTTCAGAACTCTAGATAGACTTCTGGTTTAGCCTAGTGGCGGTCTTGCCACAATGGAAGCAAAATCCTTTTGGGGCAGTTTCTTTGGTTTTTCCTTGATGGCACTTCCATTTGGTTTCTTGGCCTTTTTCTTCTTTGGACCAGAAGAAGAAGCATCCACCACTAGCACTTGCTTGCTATCCTTCTTGATAGCAGCTGTCTTGAGCAGATTGATCAGCTCAAGAATTGTTGTGGATATTTGGTTCATCGATAGTTTAACAAGAAGCGTGAATAAGCGTCGACAATCCAACCGAAATTAAGTCTATACTTAACTCATAATCCATTACAAATCCTAAGACAGCCAATCTCTATATAGCCATTCATCTTGAGGGCATCTGGATGCGAGATGTCCTGGAGCCATCTTTAATGGTGAAGAGAAGCCTCGAGGTCTCGAACCTTTCGAACCGAGCTTACTCATCAAACAAGCTCCCTAAGATGAAATACTATAGTGTGAGCATCCATAGACTCGTCGCTTCTGCGCTCTGGTGACATCGAGGCAAGCATAATGCAAGTATCCATATCATCATCCTTTAGATGCTTCAATATGCTTTCGATCCTCATCGAAGCATCGACAAGCAGTGCATCTGGAAGTGGAACATTTAGGACGTATCCCAGTTCCTCAGATCTGAGAACAATTCTCAGATTCCTCAGCCAATCAAGAAAATTCGGTCTAGAATAAGGAGCGAAAATTCACACTGAAAGACTTCTTCAATCAACCTAAGCGCGATAGAGAGAAAGAATGCTAGAATAGAAATGCCTGCATGATCATAAGGACTTGCATGACATGCATATGGCTCCCACTAGTTTCCTAGAATCCATAACCCTCTTTATGAATCCAAAGAAACAAGATGACATAATGTCCTAGTGGGTTGATATCCGATATTGCTAAGAATGACCTTGGGTTTACCCAACAAGCCACAACTTAGGTCAATCGGTAGGTATCGGTCATACCAATTGCATCATTGATAACCGACATTAAGAATGACCTTGAGGTTAGCTCAACAAGCTACCTTATGTCTCGGGAGGTATCAGACATACCAATTACATCTTAGACACAACTATCGTCCAGTGCTATCAACTTGTTGATGTGCGCACTTACATTGGGTTATCAACTCTTTGATGTGCATACATCTAATGTATGCTACCCAACTTCGCCTCTGTCCACGTTGACCTTGAGGTTAGCTCAACAAATCAACGCTTCTAGGAAAACCGACCCATTAATCCGAAAATCTCATTTTCATGGTTGAACATATTAAGTATAGAGTGAGCTTGAGGTTAGCTCAACAACCCAACCTATAAGAACTCGGTTCTTACCATATTAATGGAAGGCGTTAGTTTTCATATACCGAGGAGGATTTGAACTCTAGACTCCAAGTGAAGGATTATAGTCGCCAGGACTATATGGAATGATTTAGGTTTCATCAATCAAATTAAAACAATCCTTATAATCATCCATCATCCAACTGAGCATGTCATAAGTAAGCCTTACATCAGAATGCAAGTCGCCTTATCGCTGCTTACACACAAGTCGACTTATACGATCAAGTCGCCTTATGGCAATACTAGAACAAGTCGACGTATGTACAATACAAGTCGACTTATCCAAACAAATTGCTATACTTTCTAATCGGATAATTCCTCAATTCATGTAATCCCAATTCACAATACCAACATACCTTAGGTAATATCTTGTTAATTTGATGTACCAATGAATAGTTCATTGTTTCATGTTTGCCATATACAGTCAAACCATACATGAAAAGCTTAAAACCGAGTCATTACTCAAAGATATCCAAACAATTTAGGAACACCAAATTATCACCCTAAGCATCTCAAGCTAGTCTATACGTTATCAAAATTACTTCGGCACAAGCCACAAAAATTATGACGGCCAAAACAAACAAGATAATGAAATACACTAACGAGACGCTAATGTGACCTATTCGGCATCCGAAAAATCTTGGAAAACCAATTTCAAGAAATTCAGTTTGGAAAGCATATAACATAAATATAACACATTTTCAATCACATTAAAAATGGTCCAAGGCATTGGAACTGAAAAATACACATTCAATTATGCCAAGCAAAACAGTCCTAGCAAGTTTCACAAAACTGCCAAGTTCTGTACATTACTCGAAAGAATCATTGAAACAATTTCAATAAATTCTGGGAAAATTACACATGTTAATAAATGTTCAGAAGATGCTTCATGAATTTTTTCAGGATTTATAGCCATCAAAAACTCAGTCAACCTAAGCAACAAAACCGATTGAAAATCTGTGTTCATCAACACAGCTATTCCCAACAGCATAGAATAAATTCGTGAATAAATAGCAAATCACCTTGAAAACACTTTTCCATACACATAGACATTCACAAACATCTTAGGGACATGTTGGTGAAGGCAAATCCTAAAAACAATTTTTCTAGAATTTATTATCGAATTTATACACATGCCTGTTCACAGAATGTGTCACAAAACAGCATCTAGAACCTTAGGGAATAAATTAGCAAAACTATATCAAATCAAATCGATAAATTCTCATATTTCACAGACATATTCTATAACATGTTATGAACAATTCTGGGCAGAAAAATTTCGAAAAATATATCCCTATACAGAATCGAAATTGGGACAGCACACATGCATCAACGTCAAATTCACATAGGGCTTCCGATCTAGCTAGGGTTTTAGCTTCATACACGACACAAGTGGCTCTGATACCACTGTAGGAAAATCCCGGGATGTACATCACATGTACAAGGTGCGGAAAACAAAAATTTTTGTTGCCGGGACCTTCCCGAAGGCCAGGATCTATGTGTCGGTATGAAGACTCAAACCTAAATAGCCAATAGAGACTATCTCTAAAGGTATCCACGCAGAGATCAGAAAACCTAACCGGGACAAACCCTTTGACCCGGGAATAGCTAGAACAAATTAAAGGCTGCTAGACCTTACCTTTGTCCTCTAGAGAGCTTGGATTGATGGAGAAGGAGGATGAAAAGCTTGAAAATGAAGATAGGAGGAGATGATCGTGGATGAGAGAACCACTTCTCTTTTGGATTTTCACAAAATCCTTTCTTATTCTTCTAAAGCCATGAACCTCATCTTCAGAAAAAGAAACTCTCTTCTATCTCCTTATTCATAAGGCACGATCATCTCACTTCACCTTTTTCATTTTTTTTGTCTTTATCCATTTAATGCTTGGTGACTAAGCATAGAATAAGAAGCTTCTCATGCTTCTTCCTTCATCCCATGTAGATAGCTTATATATATATATATTAATTAATTATTTACTTAATTAATATATATATATATATATATAATTGCTAAGGTCCAGTCCAACTGGGGTCGGTCCTACCGGCCTACAGACTCCGATGCATCAAAGCGCTCAGGAGACCTTTCTTGCAATATCGATGTCACGATCTCATCGGGACATATTCCGATCTCATCGGGATCCATTTAATCCTAATGCTCTCCATAATTGGAACTACATCCAATACTATTTTCTGATTCTCTGAAACACTCTTATCGTGTGACCCTTTAGGTTCGGTTATGTTATTACTTAGATTAACAATTAATCTGAGCAAGTCATGGCGGCGTCTAGCAACACATCATGACCCCAATTGACGGAAAGTAATTGGTTTCATGAATTCATCATGAACAGATCACGAACCTTCCATGAACAATTACTGCAATTAGTCCTTTCACCATCCTATACCCCACTTGGTTATGAGTATGGTCAAAGTGTCAATTCTCACTAGAATGAGTCTAGCCCAGTGAAAATAGTTCTCGTCCTGGGACTCATTACTCTATATGTCAATGAGGGCGCTCTTCATGACATATTTTGGCCTTGACCTTACAAGTAATGATCCCGACAAGAGGCTATGGGTATCTCTTACGCTAATCCGAAGTGGTGAATCCTTTATTGGCTACTCAATTACCTTGAATACCTCAAGCCGCACCCAAGCACCACCTACGAGCGACCTCGGAAGGCAAAAGGAATGGAGTCAGCCACGAATCGGTATCCAGATATCCTTGAGTACCTCAAGTCTAAGGATACTTGCACCATTGCTATGATGAGATTATCACCGACCTTTAGAAGAAGATATCCATGTGATGATCTCATGGCGGGTCATCTAATGTACTTACTACCGCTAGTAAGCATCCACGTATCAACTCTAAATATCTCATATTTACGGTTTACGAGATCCTTTGCTTGATCCAATCAAGGAATATGACATGTGCTAGTCTAAGCTGGATTAATGATGTCGGTCTCATTAATCCTATGACTAGGAAAATTTAGATCTTGACATAATTGCACATGATAGGAATCTCGATAGTATGATCACATCATAATTTCCTTCATGCTATGTCATATATCATGGACTTCATTAATTCGATTAAGATCCAATCAATTCATAAACAACATTCATGAATATCAAATTAATAAAATATGCCTTTCTTTATTTATTCATAAAGTCCATACACGACTTTGAATAAAAGCAGCTTAAAGGGATTGCCTTTAGGGCACTACTCTAACAATCTAACGATCTTTGGACATCCATAAGTCGACTTACCTTTGGTGAACAAGGCGACTTATCGAGATCGATCAAGCATAAGTCGACTTACACATGGTACAAGTCGACTTACACTTATCTTTGCCGCATAGTGGAACTCCCGGCTCGTCCACTACCAGCAGATGAACTCCAGTGTGGCTGGGCAATCCCGAATCGATGATCCATAGAGCGCATTTAAGGCAAGCTCAGGTCAATCGCCATGACTCTCCATCTTGTGCCTCTTCTCATGATGCTCATAGAATGGGAGAATCGCCAAAACCTCTTACTCGCCACTCTGCACAAATCTCCTCTCTGTCCAAAAACCCATTGCTGGATCCTCCCGAAAATCAAGGCCCCGCCTGGCGCTCGCTAAAACTCCTACCAGGCTGCCACGACCATCACTAACTCTCTTCCCTCTAGACCTTGACCCATCTCCACATCTGCGCCTCACAATCTACTCCACTCTCACAACAAAGACTCTCGACTCTATAAAGGAGCCATATCAGATCGGGCCGATCCTCGCGGATCTCCGATTCAGCCCCATCTCAAACCTCCGGTACCTATCATCTCAAGAGAAACCACAAGAGCATACCCCATCAACTCATTAAACCGCACCTCGCACTCGATTACACCGACATCCTACCCTATCTCAGCTCCAAAAACTCCTGCATCTTCATTTCCAGATACACCTTGGGCATATAATTATCTCTAAAAGCCCTCAGAAAGTCCCCCCATGTCAGTAAACAAGGCCTGGTGGTACTGCCCGGAACAGTCTTCCACCATGTATAAGCTGGGCCCTGCAGAAGAGATACGGCATAATCGAACCTCTCATCAGGTTTGCAGTCCATCTGATCGAGAACCCTTTCAGTCCTCTCCAGTCATCCCTCAGCATCAGCGGGGTCTGTACTGCCATAGAAGTCTACAACCCCCTGCTTATGCAGTAAATCATATCTCCTCTCCCGTCTCACGGGGACTCTAGGAGGTAACTCCTCGGATCGAGGCAGGGACTCTGCTAGCTCAACAGATCCACAGTCGGTCACCGGTAGATCTCTCGATCACCAAAAACAGATGACCTATAACAAAACAAGAACTTTGATCAGTTTCTGCATTGCTCACCATAATTCAAGCCTAATTATGTACTAGTCCCAACAGATGTCAAACCATGCTCTGATACCACCTAATGTAGCACCCATTTATCATAGGATATGTACCGGAACGCCCGTAGGTCATTTCGATACACACCTACGATAAGGGTGCACTACGAACAATCACTAACACTCCACATGGCATCAAAAATCATAAAGCATTAATATGAGATCCACTAATTGTTTGAAACGATAATTTCTCATTTCATAACCTCAAAGCAGTAAATTTACACAACTGGTATGTTCTGTACATTACTCCAAAAGAAAGTCAAACATAAAGCTAGCTAGGTCATCCCTCAAAAAGTGCTAGCTGACCGACACATGTGCCATGACTTCTCTTGCCAACTCGATCTACAGCGGGGAAAAGTCTCTGGAGCTATGAGTCTACTCTCGGTCTGAAAAATAATTTGCAATTTTGGGTGAGTTTGCGAACTGGTGAGAACCATCATCGATGGTTCACCCAATTCATGCATATACACGGTATAACACAGATACAGTTATTTCACCAAAACACATTGAAGTACCACATGATTACTATACGGTCAAAGGAACCAATTCAAATGCACATGAAATGCTTATGTGATACTTTTCCAATTTATTACGTTGTTGTGACGGCGCCTAAAAGCTGTCCCATTAAGAGGCGCATTAAGCAGTGAGCCTTAGGCTCAATCATGTGGGCTCAAGGCCCAATCACGTTGAGCATTAAGCTCTCGTTGGTACGCTTTCTGTCACTGGCGCCAATTATTGATCATGCAATTATGCATGAAATGCATGTCAAATAAAACAAAACCAACATCATAATCGATCCCAATTCAACATATTCACACAAGTCACTCACAAGTAACCACATGAAAATCACATATAGCACTTCTATGTCGAATCTCCAATCCATCGGACCTCCGGTCCATGATCCAACATAAACAAACACAATCGTCCCACCATTATTCTCCACGAGTTATAAGTGCGAATTATAAACACTTACTAATCGAGGAACCATCTAGGTCACTCACTAATAACTTCCGAGCTAATGTCGGAAGTCTCTGCAACGTCTGTGGGATGACGTTCCAAGCGTGCCTCTATAACAATTAAAATAAAGACACGTTACAGTAGCGCCCCCTCGTAGTAGGGTACACATCGGAAACCGAAGATCGCACCGATCGTATCCCACGATAAAGGTGCACCACCAGAACATTTCCTAATAATAATCCACATGGCATCGCAATAATTTAAAACCATAACATAATACAATCTCAGAAACCGCTAAATTTTAAAATCATAATATCAATCGATACGGTCATCCAAAGAATGAATAGACAAGTCTATGGTCCCTAAACAAAACCAAAAGGAAACCGATATAAACATCTATCCTAAGTCATCCTCAAAATCCAACCCGGTGACCGACTGTGTGCCATCGCTTCTCCCCGCCAAAGACGCTCAAGACGGTAGGAAAAGGCTATCTCGGAGCTGGGGTCTATTCTATCGATCTGAAAAATAGGTTGCAATTTTGGGTGAGTTTGCGAACTCGGTGAGAAACCATCATCGATGGTTCACTCAAATCATGCATTACGCAAATGCGTACAAAGATGGCACAATAATATTCAATTAACAGTATTATATAACAATTTCTGAGATCGGTAACAATTTACAATAGCATAGAATAGTTCACGATGTCACATCACAATTTCTGACAAATCATGGCATCACGCGATTCAAGAATCACACAATTTGGCAATTCAATCGGTCATGTATATAATGCATATGAGACTCTTTTCGATTATTCAAGATTGTGCCCAAGTGCTCGACCGAGAAGCAGTGGGACGCGTCGAGGATAAATCCCCTCGGACTATGCAAGATAAAGATGTGAGAGCTCGAGGCTCTTTTCAGTGATAATAGCAACTTGAGACACGTCCATTATCTGATCATGCATTTATGCATGCAATGCAGTGTTTAATGATTTGCAGTATACGGCTATAAAAGCGATATTACGATTTCGATAATCGATGATATGGCTATAAAGCCCAGTATTGCATTTCTCAGTGTCATATAGTAATCCAATCCAATACAGTGAAAGCATGCAATTAGAACGTATACCATTCAGTAGTTCTCAGTATTATACAGTGGTCCAACCGTATTCAGTAAAAACATGTCATTCAATCATGTACATTTCAGTAATCATGCAATTCACATTATCGATCCCATGCAGAAGAGCATGCAATTCGGTCACATACATTTGATAAGCATACCATTCGATCATATTCTTTGCGGTAATCATACAGTTCAATCTTATACATTTCGATGAGTTATCTGAGTTCACATTGGCAAGTCATTCACATTAGGCATCTAGACAATCGTGAATTTGAGAAACCATCTAGGTTACTTCCACTGTAACTTCCGAAGCACGCTGGAAGTTCCAAGCAATGTCCGTGAAACGGCGATCCAACGGCGCCTATATATGATAAAATACAGTCCATTACTAATTGCTCAATTAAACAGTGCAGTAATGCATATGTCTCAGTGAAATGATGTACAATGCATGTCCACGATTTTCCGGTGCTAAATCCCAATTTCGGTACTTTAAGCCCAATTCTATCTCTTTGTTCAATTGATCACTAATAAATGATCCATTCCTAAAATCCAGTCAATTTTCCTCAATTCGAATCACCTATAGAAATTTCCTATCTATCGGGTCAAAACCTCTATTGAAAATCCCAATCAAAACTCCAATAGTCTCAATTTGACATTTAGGTCACACCATAACCCATGATTGACCTTAATCTCTATAATTCATTACCAATTAAATCAATTCTAACTCCCATAATTATCCTCAATTATAGACCTCTTTCTCTAGTTCACAATGAATCGGGAATCACCTCAATCGGAGGTCTATACCATAAGTTATGCCCGATAAACTAATACTCATCCATTCGAATCACCCTTCGCGCGACCTATTCCCTTCGCATGACGAAGAGAAGATCGCTCGTCATGCGTGAAACACGCATTTCGCCGTGGCGCCAAGAACCCTTCAGCGCCTCTCGCCATGACGTACAGCCCGCTTCGTCGCGACATGCAAATTAATTAATTTTATTAAATCGTGACGAAGGCCTCAGCGCCTTTGCGCTCGTCGCGACGTGCGACGGTCCGATCGTCTTCTCCGGTCGATTTCCGCCATTAATGCTATATAAAACCTCCATTAACACTTTAACCACTCAATCTAACCCAATAAATGCCATAGATACTTGAAACAACTACTAATAAAAACTTTAAAACCATAACCACTTACCAATCACGCTCAAATCCACAAATCTCTAAGAATTGCCGTAAACCCTAAAACTTTCTCAAACCAACGATAACTCACTCCAATCCTTCTCAACCTTCATCAATCACAATAAATCAGTTAGGCTAGCACAATAGGAAGAAAACCATAGAGGAAAGATTGAAGAATCCTTACCTATGGAGGAAATCGAAATCACCGTGGAGAAGAGGAAGAAGAAAAACGTTAATGCCTTAGGTAATTTTCCCAAATCTCAAACCTAGGCTATATATATAGACCTAAGTCTTCAAATCAGTCCAAATTTCAGTCTCGAAATTTCAGTGGCTCAACATATTAATTTCCTATCAGTAAATTCTAATTTTTCCATTGCCATTGGACAGTTCTTTCAGTACTATACAGTCAATTGGTCCGTCACCCCAAAACTTCCGGTCCGGGCATTTTCTTCCAAATTTCTCGAATATTTTTCATAGACCACTATCAGTTGCCAATCACTCTTAGACTATTCTAAATCAGACATTCGGGCTCACTTACTCTTAATTCCTCAATCAATTACAATCCAGTCAGTCCAGTTAGTTCATGCTCATAATCAAATCCCGGAAATCATGAATGCAAGTACCTATGAATAAATGCATATGCAATAAACCTGTTCCTCTATAATTAGAAGCCAGTAACATGCTCAGTCAATGAATGCAATCCAATCAGTTCAACCCAATGACCAAAATACCCTTGCTAACAGTAACGGGATGTTACATTACCAACTGGATAGTTAGAAATATCAACCAATGCACATGAGATAATTAAAACGTGTATAATGCATGTTCATGGCATTCCCGGACCTAATCCAAAATTTTCTCATAATAAAAATTCCATCTAAAATTAGAAAGCTATAGCTACTGACAGCACCCAATTTGGACCTCAATCGGTCCAAAAATAAATAAAACAGTGATCACAGAACAATTACCTGGACCCACATCAATTTCCCGTCTAAAAATTCCCAATTTCCTACAAAATGAAATTCAATATGTTACAAATCCGATGCCTCAAGAATCAGGTCAATCGGACGTCGGACGGAAAAGAAATTGACAAAAAAAACAATTAGGTCACTTAATGCCAAATAATAAAAAAATAATAATAAATATATATATATATATATATATATGCCTCATGGGCGAGGCGTCGCCCTCGCAAGGCCGACTCACCCGCCGTCGCGAGGGCGAGGCGTCGCCCTCGCGACCGGGCCATCTTACCTCGCCATGAGGGCGAGGCGTCCCTCGCGATCCGTGAGGTTCTACCTCACTTCCTTCCTTTTTTCCTATTTCCAATCCGAATTTCCAACAACAATAATTCTTAACACACAAATCGGAAAACACAAACCATAGCTTGTTGGAAAGATCATGAAAAGCTCTACCATTCTCATGAAGACCATAAAATCAATTTCACCCCTAAGGGTGTCAAATATCCCATCAAAGCTACTGCTCACTCAAAACCTCTCAAATAGTGCAATATTTGCAAATTCAGTAAATACTCATTTCCTCAGTCAAAATAACACAATAAATATTCTCAGTAAGTTCACAATGTTATCTACAACTTTCATGAACAACCCAAAATCAAATTCACTTGCTAACTAAGTCAAACAATTCACCAAAGCATCACCCTCTGAAATAAACCAATCTGACAATGTTGATTTTCAAACAAGATAACTCCTTGTACAAATGTCGAAAAATTGCATACTTTATACCCATGAAAAGATAAAACATAGTACTACACTTCTCATGAAGGGCTCAGAATCAAATTCCATCAAACCAATTTAAAACAGTCTTGCAAGTTACTGCCTGATCAAGAGCCCATGACCTAACTTCAGTCCAATCTTTGAAAAGTATAAGTCCCAATTATGGTATCTAAAATAGCATGCTATATACCATTTTCAAGATCATTTCTTCCTCTACAACTTTTCAGAAGATCACTCACACCAATTCAAGTCACATAAATTGCTAAAATTGCTTCCAATCAGAAAGCTCACAAAATCGACAATTAGGCTAGGTTTCCACAAATGACAGAAAATCAGTCAACATTCCACAATGTATAACTCCCAATATACTGATCGAAAAATTACAAGATCAGTGACAATGGAAAGCTAACAATGTAGTCTTCAACTCTCATGAAGACCATTTTCCCTAATTCCATATCAATTAATTTAGAAAAATCAACAAAGTAATCAGGTCATATATGCGGGTACTGTTCACAGACCCTAAAACACAGAAACTTTCCATGCAAAAATTCGCCCTTCTAACATTACAATTTAACAACACCTATTTCACACAAAGTTGTAGCCAACATCCCAAAGTTTCATTGGGAACAAACATCACCTCATTTGCTCACCTACACAATTAGTTATGATCAAAACATTACAATAGGTCAAAGATTCATTTTCCAGCTTTCAACATTAACCTAACTCCTATCACTTCTAATATCAATAATACATCCCTAAGCATCCAATTATACCTCTAATTCAACCACAAATTCATCACAACATATACTTATATAATTATTCAAAAGTTGGCAGAACCCACATAACCAACTTCCATCTTGTATTTCCATTCATTAAGCACCACAAACATCATTAATAACATCACTTTCCCATTCTTTAACTACCATAACCAATTCCTTCACACAAGCATGCATTAAACCCATTCAAACCTACTACTATGATAATCAACTACATGTATAATTGCTCCATGAATGCCTCTAACTACCAAAGCATAAAACAACCATCAAGACTTACCAATCAAGTTGCAAACTCTTGATTCTCCAACACTTTACAACTCTCCAAAACTTCCTAACTTACTTCACCCACGGCTATCACTTGAGCATACACAATTCAACATCTTCACAAGGTTTAAGCTAGCTTTACATGAGAAGGAAGAAGGAGCAAGCCAAAAGAACAAGAAACTATCTTGTATGAAGAAGCCACCAACGAAGGAAGGAGGAAAGCACACCAAGGAAGGAGAAAAGCAAGGTTTCGGATGATGCAAGGAATAAACCAACTTTCACTTTGTTTTATTTAAAAGAAGAGTCGTAATTGACAAGGAAAAATCAAGCATAATTGATCCTTTAAAACTAATTTATTGACTTCAAGCATGAAGAGTGTCGTAGGTGATGATCATAAGAAGACAAAATCAATAAATCAAGAGGGACACTTGGCTTCCAATGGGAAAAATGCAATTTATCAACTAATCCTATTTAGTTAAGTGCTAATTCCAATTAAGCTCTAATCATAGCACTAGAATAATTCCCCAACATCATTTATCCACTAATCTCCTGCCATTAGGCAATCATGTTCAGTACAAAACAACTCACTCGGTCGGTCCATTGAATTTTCCTATCAAAGGCAAGAACCCTCAAAAATCCAAAAATTTCCATAAATCCTTAAAAATGTAAAACACTCAATGGCGACCAATAATTTTTCAAATACAATTATCACACAAATTTCATAAAGGATCTCAATTAGAAACCTAAGCCAGGAAATGTCATGAATGCATATATACCATGTGCATGTGCAAAACAATCATCATTATAGAGGCTATATGATGTATGTTCATGCCGAGATATAATTCAATATTCCTAACCCGTCCTAATTTACTAAAATACCCTTCCCATCGGTGATAGGATGTTACGCTTTATATTTTATATTTTTTTTTTTTTTTCAACTAGATAAAATTTTTTGGTTACTTTTTTTGTGCATATTGGTACAATTTTTGACATTCTTTGATTACTTGTGCGTATTACAGGGTTTTTTTCCTTCTTTTCTTTTTCATACACTTGCACTTATTAGATTTTTCCATTTATTTTATTTTTTATTTATTTTAATTTTAAGAATCTTGTTGTGTGAGTCAGTTTCGTGCCTTGTTCTTATTGTTATTGTTTTATGCCTAGGAGTGGTAGGGCTTTACCTTTAAATCCTTTAAATCTTGAACTTGAGAGGTTAGTGAAAAAGATTAGAAGAGAGAAGAGAATAGAGGGGGCAAGTCAATTTTTTGTTGAGGAAGAGCATATTTCAAAAGAGTCAAGTTTGTCATCGAGTGAACAAGAACCAAGCGAGAGAGCTACTTCTAGTGAACACTTGTCTGCTAGTGATTTTGAATCAGAGCAAGATACCATGGAGGGTGATAATGGTAATAATAGGCCTGTTGGGCCTAATGGGAACAACGGACATGGTGAGAACAACATAAGGCATAATGGTGAGGACAATAGAAGCATGAGGGAGATTAATAATTCCAATGTTGATTTGATCCTTATGGCTTTTATACTGATGATGTGAATTTTGAAATTAAAGGTGCATTAATTTCTTCCTTACCGAGATTTCATGGTTTTGTAGGTGATGATCTACATAGGCATTTGAAGACTATGCACATGGTGTGTTCTTCCATGAAACCACCCACGACAAATCTTGAAGATGTATTGAGGAGAGCATTCCACTTCACTTTAGAAGGAAAAGCCAAGGAGTGGCTTTACACATTACCTCAACATTTTACCACACTAACTTAGGAGCAACTAAAAGGAGCATTCTTAGATGAGTATTTTCCCGCTTCTAAGACATCGAGACTCAAGAAGGAGATAACTAGTGTGGTGCAACGAGATAATGAATCCATGCATGAATATTGGACAAGGTTCATAACCCTTCTAGCTCATTTTCCTCACCACAACATTTCGAAGAACGATCTAGTCAACTCTTTCTATAAAGGGCTTCTTCCATATCATAAGCCCTCAATTCATGCCGCTGCAAATGGTTCGCCCAGAGAATTGAGTCCCAATGTTGCATGGGACCTACTTCAAAAGATGGCTACCAATGACTCCCAATCTGGAGACTTAAAAAGGGTGTCCAATACCTCTTCAGTTTCTTCCCAGGATATTCTTGCTGAAATCGCTGCCTTGGGAAATCGAGTAGAGAAAAGACTCAATATTTTGGAGAATAATGTGAAGGCTAAGCATGTCAATTCAGTGAGTCATTCTCAAGCTATAGTAGCCGGTTGTGAGTACTGCGGGTCCATGATGCATGCTTTCAATAACTGTGCCAAATATGAAGAGGTTCATTCCCTCTACCAAAATAGAAATGGCCAATATCAGAAGAGGGACCCTTACTCCAACACTTATAATCCAGGTTGGAGAGATCATCCTAATTTTTGATGGGGTGGAGATCAAGGAAATATTCAAGGAAATTCTTCCAACCAAATAGTGCCTAATCAAGGGACGTCATCTACAGTTTCTAAAGGTGAAAAATTTGCTATGATCATGAAGGGCATTACCGGGATAAATTCAAGACTAGATCCAGAGAAGGCACAAACTGATGCCAAGCTAAATGCTATGGGAAATAAGATGGACTCTTGCTTACAAAATGTGTTCTCCAAGTTGGAGAAAATGGAGACTAAGCATGAGAACTTGAATACTTTTGTTACTCAAATCTCCAACAATTTGACTGAGCAACAAGGAAAGAGTAGTGGTTCGATGCCCTCCAACACAGTAATCAATCCAAAATCTTTGAATGCAATCACACTGAGAAGTGGAAAGAAAATTGAAGCCATGAAAGTGAGTTTCAAAGAGAATGAAGAGGATGAAGAGACGGTTGACGAGAAAATGGAAGTTGAATCTCCTCCGGCTAACACTACTCAAGAAAATTCCCAATCTATTCAATCTTAAAGCATTCAAGAAAAGAAGCTCATGAAGAAATCTTTAAAACAACCAGTGGTAAAAAATGAGGAAGAGGCAACAACTATCCTGAAGAGACCAATGGAGGAAGGATCACCTTCTAACTCCAAAGGTGATGAGGTAAAAATTCATGACTTACCTTTTCCAAATTCCTATCTAGTTACTAAAAAGATTGTGGACAAGAAAGACAATGAGGAATTGTTTGAAATGTTTAGCAAACTTGAGGTAAATGTGCCATTACTTGATTTGATTAAAAAGATGCCTAAGTGTGCTAAATTCTTGAAAGACCTCTGTACAAACAAGAGAAAGTATAGGCATAGCGAGAGAATCTAACTAGGGTTGAGTGTTAGTGCCTTATTTAAGCCACAATTGCCCATTAAATGCAAAGATCCAGGTTCTTACACTATTCCCTGTACCATAGGAAGAACAACTGTTTCTCATGCCTTGCTTGACTTAGGTGCAGCAATCAATGTCATGCCAACCTCTGTTTATAAGACATTGGGTATTGAAGCTTTGAGGGTATTGAAGCTTTGAAAGACACTAGTGTAGTGCTTGGTCTAGCTGATAGGACTGTGAGATACCCTAAAGTCATTTTAGAGGATATCCTTGTGCAAGTCAAAGGTCTTGTTTTTCCTACCGACTTTTATGTTCTTGATATGACTAATGAGCTTCCTTCTGAGAGTACTTTGATTCTAGGTAGGCCTTTCCTTTTGACTGCTGAGACCATAATTAACATGAAAAAGCGCCTTATCACTATGGGAATTGGGGATCAAGAAGTGCAATTTAATCTTTCAAAAGCTATGAGTCATGGTTATGAGGATTGTTCTTACTTGGGTGTTAGTTTGATTGAATGCCATGATGTGGAAAATTTGCATGAGACTGAGGTGCATGAACCTGACTGTTGTAATATGGGTGTGAATCATCATGAAGCACTTGCTTATTTATCTTCCTCTCGTTCTTCTGATTTTTGTGCATGTGAGGATGATGTATCATGTATCTATTGTTTAGAGATAGATAATTGGCTTTCTACTCTGCAAAATTCTGATGCGTCTTTTTATTTTGATATTACTGCTGATTCTGCACTTGATAGCCTTGAGGAAGGTGTGTTTTGTGATGTTGCAGGAACCGATGAAAAAGAAGCTTTTATGCAAGCTACAAATGTAGCTTCTTCTTCAAGTGGTTCTGGAGTATTAGAAGAGGATAGCAATGATCCTTCTACTATTCTAAACCCTTCTAATACTACTCTTACTTCTGTTTTACTTTCTTCATCTACTGATCAGACTGAACCTAATTCTTTTGTTTCCAGGTCATCTGATTGTGGAACTGAGTCGGGAAGTGTAGGATATACACGCTGCACAGAGCTTAAATCCTTATCCCGAAGTCACATGGGTGCACCACTTTCACTGAATGCATTTGATATACCAAAACTGGTTCCTTTTATTGTGCAACCCCCTGATTTAGAACTGAAACCTCTTCCCTCTAACTTGAAATATGTCTTTCTTGCAGATGATTGCAAACTACCTGTTATCATTTCCAGTTCTTTAAGTAGTTCTGAAGAAGAGAGACTAGTTTCTGTGTTGAAAAGATGTAGGAGGGCTATAGGTTGGTCTTTAAGGGACATACCTAGAATTGATCCCTTGGTTTGCACACGCAAAATCCTTTTGGCTGACGGGTCTAAACCAGTTAGGCAGCCACCTCGGAGGTCGAATCCTCTTATTCATGATGTGGTTAAAAAGGAAGTGTCTAAGTTGTTGAAAAGGGATCATATATGCCATATCGCATAAATGTGAGTGGGTGAGCTCGGTACTAGTAGTACCGAAAAAGAGTGGTATCACAGTGGTGAGAAATGAGAGTAATGAACTCGTTCCATCAAGAGTTCAAAATGCTTGGAGAATGTGCATTGACTATCGGAAGTTGAATGAAGCAACTAGGAAGGATCATTTTCCATTACCTTTTATTGATCAAATGTTGGAAAGAGTATCTAGGAAATCTCACTATTGTTTCTTGGATGGTTTTTCAGGTTACTTCCAAGTACCAATTGCACTGGCAGACCAAGACAAGACCACTTTTATCTGCCCTTTTGGTACCTACGCTTATCGAAGGATGCCATTTAGGTTGTGTAACGCTCCAGGCACCTTTCAAAGGTGTATGATGGCAATTTTTATGATTTATTGGAGCAAAATTTGAAGGTTTTTATGGATGACTTCACTATTTATGGTGATAATTTTGATGATTGCTTGTTTAGTCTTGAACGTGTTCTTGATAGATGCATTCAGAAAATTTTGGTTTTGAATTATGAAAAATGTCATTTTATGGTGGATAGTGGCATAGTTTTAGGTCATCACATCTCTCAAAAGGGGATTGAGGTTGATAGAGCCAAGATTGAAATCATTTCTTCACTTCCTTATCCTACTTGTCTGAAAGAATTGAGATCTTTCTTGGGGCATGCGGGGTTTTATCGAGGCTTTGTAAAGGATTTTAGTAAAATTGCTTTACCCGTTTCTACATTGTTGAAAAAAGATATTGATTTTCACTTTGATGATAAATGTAGACATGCTTTTAATACTTTGAAGTCTTTGCTTGTTTCACCTCCTATTTCGATCGCACCTAACTGGATTTGCCTTTTGAGCTATTTCAGGATGCTTCTAACTTTGCGATTGGTGCTATGCTTGGACAGAGGGAGGAAAAGCGATCTAGAGTGATAACTTATGCTCCAAGACACTTGACTCGCCAAGTGAACTATACCACTACCGAGAAAGAACTTTTGCTATAATCTTTGCTTTGGATAAGTTTAGACAATATCTAATAAACTCTCGAGTGGTTGTTTTACAGATCATACAAGAAAGGCAAGATTTGTTCAAGAAGCCCCAATCTAAACCAAGATTGCTGAGATGGGCGTTGATGCTACAGGAGTTTGATATTGAAATAAGAGACTGAGCTGGAGCAGAAAATCATGTTGCTGACCACCTTAGTTGGTTACTTGAAGGCACCAAGGGAGTTGACTCTTCTGATCTTATTGTTGATTCTTTTCCTGATTTTGCACTTTTTGCCTTGGCGGTATAGGAGCCTTGGTACTCTAATATTGTTAATTATATTGTCGCTGATTTTGTGCCTCCCTTTATGTCTAAGTTTCAGGTTGATAAGTCAAGAGGGATGAGATACTATACAGGATGCTCCAATTTTTGGAAGCAATGCAATGATCGATAATCCGACGATGTGTTCCTAACAATGAGATCCACTCTATCCTTACCTTTGCACATTCTTTATCTCATGGGGGCATTTTAGTGCTAATAGGACTGCTAGGAAGGTTTTAAAGTGTGGATTTTACTGGCCTACCTTATTTAAAGATGCTTATACTTTTTACAAGTCTTGTGATAAGTTTCAGAGGTTTGGGAGTCTAGGTAAAAAGCATGAAATGCCTTTAAGACCTATGCATTTTTGTAAATTTTTTTATGCCTGGGGCATGGATTTTATGGGTCCCTTTCCTCCGTCATTTGGGTTTTCATATATATTACTTGCAGTGGATTATGTATCTAGGTGGGTAGAGGCAGTGTCAACTAGGAAAGATGATGCTTCTACTGTTGCCAAATTTTTACGTGCTCATATTTTTTGCAGGTACGGCATTCTAAGAGCAATAGTCAGTGACCAAGGAACACATTTCTACAATAGGACTATCAAGTCTTTACTTGCTAAGTATGGAGTTAATCACAAGCTGGCTACTCCTTACCACCCTCAGACAAATGGATTGGCTGAAGTCTCCAATCGGGAAGTGAAGCGATACTAAAAAAATTGTGAAGCCATCCCGAAAAGACTGGAGTGAAAGGCTCGAGGAGGCACTATGGGCTTACAGGATCGCCTACAAGACCCCTATAGGCATGTCCCTTTCCGTTGCTTTATGACAAGTCTTGCCATTTACCTATGGAGATCGAGCACAAATCTTATCAGGCATCAAGGCATGTAATGAGACTTGAATCTTCACTTGAAAACCGGACAATGCAACTCCAAGAACTTGAAGAGATGAGACTTGAGTCTTATGATAATGCCAGAATCTACAAGGATAAGCTGAAAATGATTTATGACAAACAGATTCTGAGGAAAGAATTCCATGAAGGTGACAAGGTTCTAAAGTTCAAGGCTCGACTAAAATTGATGCCCGGAAAGTTCGTCACTAAGTGGGAGGGTCCTTTCAAAGTTATCAAGGTACATTCATTTGGAATGGTAGAGCTAGTGGATGAAGCTACTGGTCATGTTTTACAAATTAATGGTCATCTGCTTAAGCACTACCATGAGGATCAAAGACCCCCTTAATCCCACAGTTGTTTCCTTCCACCCTTATCATTTTATTCTCTGTTATATTACTGGGTATATTTGTCTACTGAGATAATGCAGAATAAGTGTGGGGGAAGGGAACCTTTTTAGTAGGAAGTAGTGTTAGTTATTTCTTTCCTTTAGTATTGTTTGTGCTTTTGACATTTCGCCTATAGTTATTTTTCTTACATTGAGGCCCATGTGTTGTTTTCAGTGTGGGGGAGGGATTGATTGGTTAAATTGTTTGCCACTGCTTGGATTGCCATTTTATTGCCTTATCATTTTGCACTGTTTGTTTGATTGAGCTAAATTGACTTTTTTTTTCTTCTTTCTCTTGTGAACGGTTTGCTGCATTTATTCCCACTTCGCACTTGACTTTTGCAGTCCTTGGGTTTTGTTTTCAAATCCTTGTTGCTTATGCATGTGAATATTGACATCTCAAGGTTTGAATACGTTTTTGATTTGAGTAATTTTTATTCTTAGTTGATTAGCATAGTAGAGTGCCTTTGGTGCAGTGTTACTAACCTTGTGGTATAACTTGATTTGAGGAAGGAAATATCTTAGATAAAACCTTGTTGGAAGGAGTTTTGAGCCTTATTTTTCTTTCCCATCTTATGTGATTTCTACCTAGCTTGGTTAGCCTCTAGAACTTGTATAGATACTTTTTTTCAAAGCTGCATTAATACCTAGATTTGTGGGTATGATAGGGGCATTCTTTTCTAAACCCTTTTGCCCAAACATAAGCCATTTCAATTGACCTTTGCTTACCCCCTTTGAGCCTTCACTTTTATGCATTCCGTTGTTTTTGGCACAAGTGTTTTGCATGAGTTACGTTATGTTCTTCATGATTAAATGTGCATAATTGCTGTTGTGATTTTTATCTTCTTGGGTTTGAGTATGCCAAATTTGAAAAGAAAAAAAAAGAAAGAAAGAAAAACAAAAAAAACAAAAAAAATAAAAAAAAAACAACAACAAGAAGAAAATAATTTGGCCAAAAAGAATAAAGTTTGAAATAAGGCATCCTTTGGTGGATTGAAGATTAAAGATTGGGTCTTGAAAGATGATAATTGCACATTGGTGTTCAATTGATGGTTGCGCTTTAACTCATTTTGAGTTATTATTAATACTCATGCAATACATTTGTCATTTTGTTTTCATCCATTCATTAGCCTTTCATTAACACTACAACCTTACAAAGTCCCCTTGATCATGAATCTATGGTATGTTAGTGGTGGAGATAGTAGAATCTTTACAAGCTTATGGTAGGTGCTAATCTAGGTAGATTGAGTGAAATTTGCCTATTTGAGAGATGAGCGAAACACTTGGACCTTATGTGAGATCTATTATGTTTCTTTTTCTTTTATCTTGCTATATCGCTTGTGTTAGTTTCTTTGCACCAAAATATTTCATGGATGTTGGTTGATTAAGGATAGAGGTTGTTTGAGTTAATTGCATATTCTTTCCTTGTCGTTTTTATGTTTGCTTGTATTGAATTTAATTTTGGATTTATTTATTGATAATTTGCCCAGGAGTGCAAAAAGCTAAGTGTGGGGGAGTTGACAAACTCATTTATTCATATATATTTTCATATCAATTGGATGAGTTTTTGTCACTAAAATTAGTATTTATAGCTTTATTTGATTATTATTTGAATTATTGTGCCTTACATTTAATTTTCGTTTATAGGGGCAAAAATTGTCATTTTTTATTTAACTGTGATAAATTAATTTTTGGACAATTGATGCTACATTATTTTTAATTTTTGTTGTAGGATATTTGAAGAAATTAAAATAAAAAAAAGAAGCATTAAAAGAGGTCAAGAAAAGATGCTTAAATGCAAACATCACTCGGCAAAAACGACAATGCATGGTGTTGAGAAAATGTAAAGAGCCAGTTGAAGAGAGGGCTGAAGGTTTATAGCTGGACATATTCTGTGTGGACCAAGAAGATGAGTGGATCTATGAGCTGGGTCTTGTTGAGTTGTCTTGGGAGGAAAGCAGAAAATGAAGCAAGTGCGTTGGCTTGTGAGTTGTTGGAGAATAAAAAGAAAACATGTTGGGCAGCAGGGGTATGGAGTGAGAGTGGTTTGTGGGGGCAGCTGGTGGAGACATTGTTGGTGTGTGTAACATGGGTTGGTTTTTAAAAGTAGACAAATTAAGAGGTGGCCATAGAGTTAGTTGAGAAGTGTGGTGCTGTGTGGGGAAGAGGAATAAAATAACATCATGAAATAAGCAAGTGTGGGGGCGTTGAAGGAGCTAGTGTTGCGTTGTTAGTTGTTGGTGGGCCAAAAGAAAAATTGGCAAATTAATGTCTCATCATGAAACGGTGAAAAGATCTGGTAATGTAGGAGGCTGTGAGTGTATACGTGAACAGTAAAGGTGGGACAAGTATGGGGAATGGACCAACAAGAATGCAGTGAAAGAATGTCCAAAATGCAATAAGCTAAGAGGTAAACGCAAAAGAGAGTGGTTGGAGAAATAACAAGGCAAAGCATGGGAGCATTACACACACCAAGAGAAGAGTGAAAGGAAAGTCTTTATGGGGCATGAGTTCTTTGGAAGAAAAGGAGAAAAAAATAAAAGAGGAGCTGGGCGTGGTCTTGCTTGATGAGTTGGCTGAAGAAAATAAAAATGAAGCAAGTGGAGTTGGCTTTGTGGTTTAGAGTGAGGCTGCGTGAGTGGCTAAACATATATATATATATATACGAAGATCCAAGGAGGGAGCTGGGGGGTGTGCTGGAAAAATAAAAAAACAGTGCAAGTAGTGATTTACGTGAGTGGAGCTGTGTGTGAGTAGTTTTTGTGATAGAATAAAACCATTTGTATAGTGTGCTTAGTGTGTGACTTGTGTGTGTGGCTTGAGGTGAGTGGGCTGTGGAGAAAGAAGAAAATAATCAGCAGGTGGTGTTGTTTTTGGAGGCAGAGGAGTGTGTGGTGTGTGATTTATGTGAGTGTGTTGCTGGAAAAATAAGAAGAAAAAAGCTGATGTTGTGCGTAGAAGGAGAGGTTGTTGTTGTGTGCTGTCTGGCAATGTAAAATATTCACATCACAAGAAAAAGTGAGGGGAGCAGACGTGAGAGGCAGCTGTTGTAGTTAACGTGGTGTGTGCAGAGAATTAAAAAAAACAAGGTGAGGTGCAGTGTGCGTGAAGCTTGGAGAGGTAACAGCTGTGCATTGGAGATAAGATTTTGGTGAATTAACGTGAAGGTATTTGCAACGTGATGTGGGAGTGAGTTTTGAGTTTTGGAGAACTATTACAAATAGAGAAAGTGGAGGTGTGAGCTTGTGAGTGCTCTAGTGTGTATGGCGTGGATGGCTCTATGGTGAGTTAAAGTGAGAGGCTGTTGTGGCTGGAGAAGAATAAAAAATCCAGAAGTTGGCTTGTGATTTACGTGTGTGTAGTGTGCTGTGAGTGTGAAGTGTGTGAAGTTCCTGTTCTAGTGTAGAGGAGAAGTGGACGTTTGTTGGCTGGAAAAAAGCAAATAAAGAGAAGACTAATGTCTATGTGCGTGGATGGAGAAGAGAGGCTAGGCTATGAAAGTTTGGAGATGACAATATAATTAGTCACATCAAGTTATCAAAGAGGGAGAAGCTGGCATAAGAAGGGGATCTAGTTTCATTCTTCATCATCATCTTCACCAAATCCAAAAACCAATATTCTCGCTTCCCATGGCTGACCGTCTAAGTTCATATTCCACATCGTTTTCAATGAATTATCGTGGCTAGTTCATCTTAATCCTTTGGTTCAATGAAAAAGGTAGGAGCTTGGAGTTTTTATAGGGGAGTTTAAACTACAATTATCTTCTGTCCATTTAATTATTTAGTACTTCATAGATCTTGCTATTTAATTATTTGGAGTTGCGCTTTGATTATATTTTTGGATTGGAATATTTTGTGACTGGATTAATGTTTGGTTATTGATATTGTGTTGATTTTGGAATTAATTTCATTACTTTATTTTGGGTCAAAACTTTGTATTGAGATTTTAACGAAATTGGCGATTATTCAAGGTGGCTTGAATTATTGGATCATTTTATCTGTTGCTGGCATTAATTCTATTAGTGCGGAAAATTCAAGCATTGGCGTTAGTACCCTTAGTTCTATTTTACTAGTCTGGTGGCAGTTAGTAAATTGGGATTTTGAAAATTATTTTTTGTAACAATTCGAAGTGGCTCAGTTGTTAGATTAAAAGCTCGATTTTAATTTTTGGTTCAATTGTTTTAAACTCTCATATCTGTTTGAGCGATGATTGCCTGAGCTATTGAACTGAAGGATTGCGTTTATCATTGTTAATTACTTGTGTTTGTTTTCTTATTTAATTCACTCGTTGTCATTTCAAATTTCTCATTTCAATTTTTAAAATACCAAAAACAAGTCCTTTGCGTTTATTTTCATTCGTTGCAAATTTTAGCGGTAATTGTTAAAATCAACCTCATTTGATAATTTAGTTTGCATTGCATTTAGTTACTTAGGAAATTAATTTCACATTCGGTTCCTAAAGAGAACGACCTGAGGTTGCGCTATATGCAATCCTTGGTTAAATTTTTGAAGTAACCCCAAGGCGACAATCGGACGAAAAAAGTTTATTTCAGTATGCTGAGATCCCGGACGGAGGGTCAGGTAGATGTTGATGTTTGTGTGATTGTTTGGAAATTTTGAAAGTGTATTTTAAACCCTTGCAAGTTTTGGGTTTTACGAAAAGCAGTCGTTATGCTGCCCAATTTTTGATAAGAAAATTGGTTATATGGCAATAGAATAAAATAACAATTGATTAAAGAATGAAATTTTGGGATATGTATGTTTGTATGAGTTTTGTGATTTGTACGAAAGATGCGAGATAAGAAAGAGAGAAAAAAAAGTTATACCTGATTTGATTGGTTTAGATTGGATGTCTTAAGGTTTCCAATGCAAACGTTTTTTTTCGATCATTGTGTTCGGATGTCGGGTTCAGTTTTTGTTCAGTCTTTGATTCGTTTCGCGTTGATATCCGATTTGCTTTTGGTTTCGCCTTTTGTTTCGCTTTGTGATTTCGTGCCGCCACTTTGTGTTTTCGCCTTCGCTTCAATTTGTGCTTCGCTTTTTGTTATGTTTTTCGCATCCGTCTTCTGTTTTTCCGGTTGGGATCCGGTTTTGAGATCGGGTCCCAACATTTTTGGTATCAAAGCCCAGTAATAGGATCTTACATGGGCGTATGTGTATGAGTGATTTGCATGAGAGGATGATAAGAGTTAGTGAATGGATATGATTGAATTAGTGAGAATGTGATATTGATGTGAATAAGTTTTCATGAATTATTTGAAGAACCAAATTGATTGTTTGATTAAGGTGAGGAGTTATATGATCGATCATAAGAATGTGTATGATACTGAGGTAAGAGTGTCATGACGATTACGCTTCTTGGATCACTTTGTTGATTTGATGTTTTATATACAATTGTGAGATGGAATAAGGAATGCTTGAAAGATGAGGTTATTGATAGGAATATATGGATAAAGGTTGATTTTGAATGATGATTGATCCATACTAGGGTTCATTAAGAATTGGACCTTTGATTTGTGTAAATAGATTGAAAAACACTGATTTGTGGTGATTGTGAATTGATATGATTTTAATGGTTCCTTGTGAAGAAGTTAAGAATATGTATGATAAGGAAATTAGATAAGAAAAGTGATTGATTATGATTTATTGGAAAGAAATTAGTTAAGAGATTGTGATACTTATTAATGTCTTAGTAGGAATTTCGAGGACGGAATTCTTTTAAGAGGGGGAGAAATGTTGGACCCCGATTTTTAAGTGGAATTTAGAAATAATAATTGAAAAGAAATGAGTGTTTTTGTGTATATGTTGTGGTATAGATGTATTTTATACTTAAAGGAAATTAATGAGAAATGAAGTGATTGGTTTTGATGACTTTGAAATTTGAGTAGAGTTGTATGAGTTATAAAAGTTAAAGTGAATGGGTTGATTGAAATGGAGTTGAAAAGCATGAAATAAATAGTGAAAGTATGAGAATTTGAAGAATTAAAAAAGTTGAGTTTTTGGGGATAGAGAGTTGATTTTTTGATTTAGGCTGAATTTAAGAAAGTAGTCTTCTTGAAACTTGTAGCTTATGTTGAGAGCTTTCTGTAGCCATAAAGTTTGATATTTTTCGATATCGGGAGTGAAAGTTATGATTTTTCGAAGTTAAGTGTATTTTATTTTGGTTTTGAAAATGCTCTAAGTGTAGGATTGTGTATGTTGTGCTTTGAGGCCAGGCGCCGTATTGATGTGGTATGAATTGGAGAAAGTGGCCTTAATGAAAGTTGTATCTTATGTTTTCAGTTTTCTAACACCATAAAATATGCAATTTTTCGATATCGGGGCTAGAAGTTATGATCGATTGAAGTTTTGATAGTGTTTGGGTGAGTTCTAGCAGGGCAGAAACTTTGATTAAAAAATTGACTTAGCTAGAGGCTGAATTGGTTTGTGAGTTCTTCCTAAATATTGTAGAGCTTGTTGTTATCTTTCCATTGATATAAAGCACGAAAATTTTGAACAAGGGAGTAGAAAGTTATGATTTTTTGAAGTTCTGATGCTGTTTAGTGTGAAGCTGATCGACCAATCACCTTTGAGGGACTTCTTAACCTCCTTATAGACCGAACTTATTGTTAAGTCCTTCATGAAAATCGTAGATCGGTCTTTTATCTTTCCATAGACACCAAGTTTGTCAAATTTGATATTCGGAGTCAAAAGTTATGAAGGTTTTAAGATAAGATGTCTGTTTGAATTTCCGCTCGGCTAGGCTGGGCGCGTAAGTCGCGCGCCAGGCTGGGCAATCCTCGCGACTCCGTGCGTGGCGCTAGGCGATCGGTCGCTTGGCTGGGTGATCGATCGCCTGGCTGAGCGATCGATCGCCTGGCTGAGCGATCGATCGCCTGGCTGAGCGATCGGTCGACCCGACCTTCCCCCGCTCTTTTGGCCATAACTTCTTCGTCCGACCTCCGATCGACTCGATTTTTGAAGCGTTGGATTTCTAAGACATCTATCTTTCCATACCCAAATAGATCAGTTTTGACATTAAATGGAGAAACACCTATCAGATTAAAGTGAACTGACCGGAGGAAAAAGTCTAAATATCTTTCAGTATTTTGGAGATATCTTGAGTTTTAGAGCTCCGATTGATCTGATTCTTTTTGAAAATTAAACTAGAGACATGAATCTACAATTTATCTGAAGGAGCTGATCGACAATTTAGCCTCTAAGACTTTCAATTTCTGGATTGAAGTTAGGTATAGAGTTCAGTCTCAATTTTGTAATGGCTGAACAGACTTCAGTATTTTGGAAATATCTTGAGCTATAGAGCTCCGATTGATCTGATTCTTAAAGCGATGGATTCGTAAGACATAGAGGGACATTTCTCTAAAAGAAAGTTTTGTTAAAGTACTTCATGTACCTGATCGAAATAAGGAGACAAGATATCAGTTTTTAAGGCAAAAAGGAAGGGCAATTTTGGAAGTTTACTTAAGAAGTTAAGTTAGAAGGCTTACATGGAAGGACAATTAAGTCATTTACCATTCATTAAATGACATGGCATTATAACACAAAGGGGCTGTCGTTTGGCATAAAGAGAAGCACGACCTTGATTAAATGAAAGAAGAAAAAGAAGAAAAGATGAAAGGAGAGAGCATTCGGATGAGGGAGAAAGAGGAAAGTGAAGCTAGGTTTTTGAATTTTTGGGTTTTCAAGCATGATTTTCAAGTTGATTCAAGGGAAAAAGGATGGAAGATGATGAAAGCTTCCTTCCAAACCAAGATATATCTGAAAATGGTGAAGGATGAGGTAAGACCCAAAATTTTGATTTGTGAATTTTGGAAGATTTTTGGTTTAGAATCATGGGAAATGATATGGGTATGTGATTTATGAAGTCAATTTTGATGTTTAGGCCTTAGATTATGTTTAATTTTGGATGGAAATTAATTAGGGTTATGCCCAATTTTGTGAATTGGGGTTTTTGAAAATTGGTGATTTAGATGGCTTGATTTTATGTGGAATTAGTGTTTTCTAAGTTCAATTTGAGGATTATGTCAATTATGAAGTTGAATTTGGGTTAATTTGATTTAGGGAAATTTCAATTGGAAGATAGAAAGAAACAATGGTCAAATTGAAGCTAAGGACAAGCTTCTAGCATTGATTCGAGGTGGGTAATATATTTATTTATTGAATTTTAAGCTAAGCACGTGTTAAATTTTAAGAAATTATTATTTATGTAAATGTTTGAAAATTATGATTTGAAGGATAATTTAGAAATGATTTTTTGTAAATACAAGATTTATAAAAAATCATGTTTTTCGCATTATTTGGAAAATTTGAGCAATATGCTTTATGAATTCATATACGTTTGATATATGTTTGAAAGAAAATTATTGCATTCATTGTTATGATTTTGATTTATATGTGATTATATTGATGAATTGAGATTGAAAGTGATTGCTATATGAATTGATGTGATATGTGAATGTGTCAAGTATTGGCACGGTATGAATATGTGTTTTGAAAATGTTAAAAATCAAGATTTTCGAAAAATGCCTTCGGGTAATTCGAATTTTCGTTTTCGATTATATGTTATGTGGGTTTGGTCAGGTCCCATAAGTCAGACGAGTGCGGACTTGTCTATTTTTAAAAGCCTTCTCTCGACTGCCCGCTAGAGCCATTGGAGTTCTGATCTCGGACTCCCATAAGTCACGGCTACACCGGACCGCGATGCGGGAAGGTGTAGTACGCTCGCTCACTACCGTATGCAGGCGCTATGCGGGAATGTGCGAGACGTTCGCTTTGGACTGAACCAGACCATTTGATGTGTTATGTGTTTTTTTTGTTTCTAAGTGTAATGCATTACATATTTTGAAAATGTTTAAGAAATATCGACTTTGTTCATGAAATGTGAAAATTTTGAGAAATAAACTACTGTGATTTTTCAGCTGAAAATTTATCGTAATTGTTTGACAATTCTTTGAAAAGTTTGAGAAATAACGGATTTGCCAAATCTTTTTAATATGAAACTTCTGAAATAAATGACAAAGGTTTTTGCAAATATGTTTTCGCTTATTTTTCAATTTATAAACATATTATCCACGAGCTTTGTGCTCTTCCCCCCTTTCATCCCCATCTCCGTGTATTCGGCGGGAGATCGGATGAAAGAGTGTCAAGTTTGATATTGTATCATTTGTATTTTGTGTAATTTGGGATTTGGGTATTAAGTTTGTATATGGCTTGAATTGCCATTTATGTATCATAAGTATTTATTTAAGGATGTACATGATTTGTGAAGTTTGTATGTAATTGAGTTTGAAGTATATGAATTCGGGATTTGGGTATTGATTTTGAATTATAAATTGTATATGATGATAATTGGTTTAGGTTTTGGATTTGATTTATGAAATTGTTTATGGAATTGAGATGTGATTGTTGATTTGGCTATGGATGTGATGAATTATGAAATTATGTTTATAAAAGAGTGTGATGTACTGTAATTTTGAAAATTTTGGATTTGAGATGGATGATTTCCAATATGGGAAATACTAGATATAGGTTTGTATTTGTGTATGCTGAGATCCCGGATGGAGGATCCGGTGGATGTTGCTGTTTGTGTGATTGTTTGGAAATTTTAGAAGTGTGTTTTAAACCCTTGCAGGTTTTGGGTTTTACGAAAAGCAGCCGTTATGTTGCCCAATTTTCGATAAAAAAATTGGTTATATGGCAATAAAATAAAATAAGAATTGATTAAAAAATGAAATTTTGGGATATGTATGTTTGTATGAGTTTTGTGATTTGTACGAAAGATGCGAGATAAGAAAGAGAGAAAAAAAAGTTATACCTGATTTGATTGGTTTAGATTGGATGTCTTAAGGTTTCCAACACAAACGTTTTTCTTCGATAATTGTGTTCGGATGTCGGGTTCAGTTTTTGTTCGGTCTTTTATTTGTTTCGCGTTGATATCTGATTTGCTTTCAGTTTCGCCTTTTGTTTCGCTTTGTGATTTCGTGCCGCCACCTTATGTTTTCGCCTTCGCTTCAATTTGTGCTTCGCTTTTCGTTATGTTTTTTGCATCCGTCTTCAGTTTTTCCGGTTGGGATTCGGTTTCGAGATCGGGTCCCAACACCTTGTCCCACCAGCTCTCCTCTATGGGTTCACGTCTTCCTTCATTTGTAAAGTTGGTGTTTTTTTTTCTTCAAATGAGTTGAGAGCCCCCAAAATGGTGTTTGTTGCATTCTTACCCTCTCTCAAAACGTTTTTGAATTCTTTTTTTAACGTCCCTTGCCAAGTGTGTGGAGAAATCCAAATATGAGTGAGTGCTTTTGGGTGGGGTCTTGGAGTTTTGTGGGTCACGTTAATGCAAAGTTGGAGCCTCCCCCCTCATGCGTGAATGCAAATAATCGTTGAGAGCCCTCCAAAATTCAAGTGAGTGAGAGTTATCAAACCAATGAGTGAGTGCTGGTTTTTGTGGTGGGTCCTCTCTTTGATGAGCCTCCTTTTTCACGTTGATAGCTGAAATTGTGGGTCACTTGGGGTTATAATCTTGCATGCGTGGTGGGTCCTTTGGTGGAGTTTTCTTGTGATTTTCTTTAATTTGCTGTTGCGAGCGCACGTCTTCTCCAACTGAAATGATTTTCATTTTGTCCTCTTATTTTCTTCTCCCCCTATGTTCACGCCTCCAATTTTTGCTATTGCGTGGGGTCATGGTGGATGCATGTGCCTTCCCAGCTAATTTCGATCATTTGTGGTCTGCGTCCTTTTCTTCATGGCTCCGTAATTTTTTTTCTTCCTATGGCTTGTCTTCTTGTGTGATTTTTGTGCTTCTTTTTCCTGTCGGCGTGGTCTTTTATAACTGCATTTCCTACGAATTAAACATGACAATTATAAATGCAAATTCAGGCGAATTAAGAAATTTAGCAAGAAAAATATATATATAACCCAATAATTGATCCAGAAATTAAGGGAAAAGGCCATTAATTCTAATGATAAAAATGTCTTCAACAGTAACATGCCTTGAGGTTTTTCACAATTGAGGTATTTAAACATGATTAGGAATTGCCAATAAGTTGTTTTTGGCATGTGTTCTTTCTTTTTATGTGAAATGTTTGGTGTTTGCTTCTAGTTAATGACCATTTAAACACTATGGCTAATTACTGAATTTGTGTTTGTTCTTATACACGTCAATCTAATTCCGCCTGCCACTTGAGACATGCACCTTATGTTAGTAGTGTGCCCTAGGCCAATGGACATATATGACTTTTGTACTAACATTATGAATTATTAATAATATATTATGAGGTATTCTTTTATATATGCATGTATATCGTTTATGTAATGTGATTTACGTTCCATGAATAGTATTAGGCTTATGTCATCAAGTATGTGACTTGATAGTAAAAGCATAAGCATTATAATACTATTCTAAACTGTCCCTGGTCGATCGTTATTGGTGGAACAATAATGAATTAAGGCTAGTATGTGTTCTAATTGATGATCACGTTTTTCTGATCATAGATATGAGTTATCAAATTAGAAACATAGATATATGTTGGAGAAAATATATTGGACCGACCCACAGAGAGAACACTACATGGTTTCATGTCATTAGTGATTCTCAATATGGTTTGACTTTAGTCCTCTGACCTGAAGTCATTATGGTTCCCTACATGAGAAATTCAGTGTTTTGACATTAAACTAAGTTATCTTTAGCCGAATAACAAGTAGTCTTATATTGTACATTAAATGAATCATGAGGAGGGATGCGAATGATGTAGATGAGATTTGTACTTCTCTTAAATGAGAGAGATATCATTTGGGCCTTTTGACAAGTATGACTGAAGAAATACATGATCGTGTTCAAATGAATTGATGAGGAGTCATCAATGTCATTTGTTATAATCAGTCAACTTGGGGATCAAGAAACTATAATTAATCATAGGTTGACATGTACCATGCCTTGTTAATAATCTTGATATTGTGTTACAAAGGGATTGAGTTTGTAACCATAGTTACAGGTTAAATCAGGTTATCGATCCTCATTTGATTTGGGTAGTCATAATGTCTTGCTAGAGGTTGCTTGTGACTTATGGGTCTTGAAGTGTGATCAAGCCCATTGCCAACATCAAATGAGCCTACAAGGTCGCACACAGATAATGATGCAATCTGGGCTTATTCTCTTGGGCCTAATTTATTAGGCATTGAATAAATTTATGTGGATATAATTATTCGGTAGATTGAATTAAGTTGTCGGGCTTTTATTATATGAGATATAACATGGGCCAAAACTTATTGAGCTTCAATAATTCTAATGGGTTTAGGATTATGATGATCTTATTCCTAATAGGAATAGGGATTAGGTTTTCTCTATAAATAAAAAAACTTATGTCTTATTAGATGAGAGACGAAAACCCTAACTACCTAGACCTAGTTGTTTGTTCTTCTTCCGAGAGAAAAATTATGCAGCGTTCAAAAGGGTTTTAAAATGTGCTAGCACACATTAGCCGCTACCCGGATCGTTCATCCTCGTGTGGATACCGGTAGAGGACATTCACACATTGCAGTGTCTACAAATCTGAAAAAGAAACAAATACCAATCCGCGTCAAGAGGTAATTTCGTACGTGTTATAATTTTCAGTTATACTTCTTGTTGTATAATATGGTCCATTCCGCTGTGTATTGTGAATACCCGGGTCATAGGTGATCCAACACCTTATAAGCCACACAAACACACCTCTTAAAACATTCATGTTCAGTTCTTTCTATAAAAAATGACTTTCAACTTAGTGTTCCATACCTACATGCTCAAGCGATAGAGTGTTGTCTCTTAGGTACAAATCTACAAATTATATAGCATTCCACTCCTGCAAGACCCGAACCCGATATCGATGGTGATATCTGAGCCCGTGCCTCACGAGGGTGGTATGCTAGAGCAGTCAAAACCGTTCAAATACCTAGTATGACATTTTTATTCCGAAAACAATGATATGCGCGGAAATCAGTAATTATATTGGGCCCACTTTAATACGAAAACATTTCGATCAAAACATAATTTCAGTCATAAAAATTCTTAATAGCTGATGGTGTTCCACAAGTTCACGGGTCTCAAGTAATACAGTATAATATCGTCCCACAGGGAGTAATTGTGTAAGTACTAGGCTTGGATCACTCAATTAATTGGACTAAGCGATTGGGTAGGATTGGGAAATTAAATTAAAAGAAAAATTAGCTTGTCAAAATAAATAAATAGATAAAACCGATGGTGATTGTGTAAAAATTGAGAAATAAAATAAGAAAATTAATTAGCAAAAATAACAAAATCAAGCTAAAGAAAATTTGCGAATATTTCTAGGCATTAATTGAATGGAATGTGATAAGTTTCAAGGATGGTTCCACTTTTAGCGCTTTTATGGACTTTACCTGATCAATTTATGAGGTAATTTTGGTTGATAGAAGGTTGAGCCTAGAGTTTCTTAGATCCTTTTCAAGGTATCAAAGGAGTATTACGTTAATAATCCTAGTCTACTATCGTAGCCTAGCAATCAAGCATAACCCATTATGTTCTTTGCTCACCCGATTTTCTCTCATAAATTCAGTCTATGTCTAAATCTGAAATTTATAAGTTTCCTGTTTTGGAGTTTCGTTATTAATTTTCACCTATCGGTTCTTCAATTAACAACTATTGCTTAGTAATGGTCGGCCAAACACAATACTAGCAAAATTAATATCAAAACAGAAAAATCAAACTTATAAATCCACACTCATAAATCAACCGAAATGCAGTCCACAAAAATTAGCTAAAAGTTTCTACCCTAACCTTGAAGCTTCGGGGAAGCTTACTCACTCATGGTAGAATGAATACCATATAAATTATACGCAACAAACATCATTAAGAGAAATCATATAATAATCAGAAAATGAATAAGTTTTTGAATTCCCCCTCTTTGCGTTGTTGCGTCTCGACTGCGTTCTCCGGTATGTTAAATGCTGCTTTTATCTCCCTTGGAGTCCTCCTCAATGCTTGAACGTGACAGCCCCTAGTGTAGTGTGTCACTCGAGAGTAACCAAAAACATGAAGAGTGAGTGCCCAACCAATAGTTCACTTACGCCCTCTCACTCATGAAACTCACACCTCACACACACACTTCACTATGTAAACTGCTCACGCACACACAGTTCACGCAAACACTGTTCATACTCCCATCTAACACCCAGCTGATTCACACACACCTCTCTCAGCTCACGATATTTTCTCCCTTAGTTTTCAGACTTTAGCAGCTCAACTCTTGATTTTTCAGTTCTCTAACTCTCACCAGTTCACTCCCTCTTTTTTTTCTCCTCCAGTTCACCATGTAACGCCCTTTTTTACTTAGTAACTCTACTCCCTCTTCTTTGTAACGCTGGTGATGAGTGTAATGTCCCCCCTTCATTTTTTGTTAACGCCCAGCCCTTGCTCCTTTTTAAACTTCACGCTACTCCTTCTTAAATTTTCTGTGACTCTCTTTTCTTCACTCCCTCATGCTAACGTCCAGCTCTCTCCACCTCACTTCAGCTCACACACTTCACGTTACACCTACACTCACTTAGTTTTCTTTCTTTTTCTCACACACAAGTTCACGCCCAGCTAAAACATCTCCCCTCCGTTGTTACGCACTTCAGCAGCTCCCCTTTTATTCCTTGTCTCTACTGTTACTTGATGGGACAAATAAGGGTCTCCATCAATAAAACCCTTCTTTCATTCAGCTGGTTCTATTTTTCTCTTTTCCTCCTGTATATAACGCCCACTCCTCCTTGATTTGTGCTTTATTTTTATTCTCCTCCAAGGCAAGGCTACTCACCTCTTTGTATTTTTCTTGCCTCCCATTCTGCAGTTCACGCACCCCCCATATGTAATGCACAACCCCTTGGTTTTTTTGTAGTTAACGTTTTGTTTACTTCCTCTCCTGCAATGCGTCTCCAGCTGGTGGTGTGTGTATCGTCTGCTGGAGCTCCATGCCCTCCCAGCAGCTCACGTTGGTTTTGTCTCCACCAGCCCTTCTCTTTTGCTTGGTTTTTGGCTGTCCTCATGTGCGTTGGTGTGTTCCCTTGGAGCTTTGTCTCCTCCACTTGTTGCTTGCCTTATTTAATTATTAATTTTCTCTCTACTGTTCACGTCCCTTATGCAGTTCACGTTGCTTGTCTTCATATCACCTACTCACCCCATTTGCATTATTTTCCTTTTTTTCGTTGTAAGTGCCATGTGTGGTGGGTTCAAAATTTCTGCTGGAGTCATGTTGGGGGAGCCTCCTCTCTGATGTTGTTCACGCCCCTTGTCCACCAGCTGCTCCAATCCTTCTTGTTTTTGCGTGGGTCACGCCACTCTTTTGGTGATTCCTAGTGGCTTTTACGTTCTTCCCTCCAAAAACCCAGCTCACCTTTCTCTTGTTTCAGCTCACGTTCTTCTCCTTAGTGGCTAGCCTTTTGGCTGGTTTTGTAAAATCTTCTTTTGGGAACTTTGGCCATTTTTTCATGCTTTTATGAAAAAAAAAGAAAATAAAATAAATAACAAACTAAATGAAAATAAATAAATTAACCTAAAAATGCTACTAAAATGGATGAATGAGTATGCAAAATAAATGCAAATATGACCTAAATACCTATATAAATTTGGACTAAACAATAGCATTTAATCACTTTATGAATAAAAATTCGTAGCCAAATTAGGCCCATTGTCATTTCTGAACATTTTCAGTAATCACATTACAACACAACATTTATCAATTGGGCCCTCTACAATAACAGTATTATTCTGCAGAAATTGCAGACATACAAATCTTACACAAAAACAGAATAACACTAATGCAGACGTGAACTGATCCCAACCTTAAACTCTGACTGGCAAGCGGTAATCATACTCCCGTGTGTCTAATGGGGTACTCTTCGATCCCTGAAAAATATTTGCAATGTTGGGTGAGTTTGCGAACTCAGTGAGAAACCATCATCGATGGTTCACCCAATTCATGCATATCGCAAGCAATTCACAATTTCAGTCAATTATACATTCAGTATTATCATATAAGAATTTACAGAACTCGTGCAATTTCATAAATCAGTTATCACATTTGTATGCAATGCACATGTGACTCTTTTCCAGTTTATTACAGTGTTGTGACCGAGCGCATAAACAAGGATCGCAATCGACGCTGCCTAGGGAGTAGGAGAGCCCTCCGAATGCACTAACTCCCCTCGAGCTCGAGGCTCTGCTCAAGAATGATGTTCGAGCTCGAGGCTCTTTTCGAGATCGATAGTGACTCAGTCACAACTATCATTATCTGAACATGCCTTTATGCATGAATGCATATGTCCCAATTTCCATTTACGATCGGTTTACATTTGGTGTCCCATTTCCCATTCCCGGACCTTGGTCCCAGATTTCATCATAAACATTTTGGTTTATTTCATGAAGCATTCATAATCTATTACACACAATAGCACTTCAATATCAAGTTCCCAATACTTTGGACACCGTGGTCCAAGTCAATCAAAAACAAACATACATAACCCTCCATTCATTTCCACATGGCATAAGTGCGTAATATTAAACACAAAGGTTGAGGAACCAACTAGGTTACTCACCTGTAACTTCCGAGCTACTGCTTGGAAGTCCCAGCAATGTCCATGCAATGACGATCCAACGGTGCCTCTAGAACAGTCAAATAATTTCTCATTACTAAATGCACAATTAAAATAGTTCAATGATGCACATGTCGCAATTAACAGAATGTACGATGCATGTTCATGACCTACCCGGCACTATTTCCCAAATTCCACATTCTTTTGTCAAATTCTAACTTTTCACTCAATTGGTCAATAACGACTCATTTTATTTCAATGACATATCATGGAATCCCAAAAATTTCATTTCTAACATTCAGTCAATTTACCAAATCACACCCACTAGGATTCTCAAGAAAGACCTCAAGTTATAATCCAATTATCATCATATCATCGTTAAGTTGCAATAAAAGCATATCCTCAATCTTCTTTCAATAATTAAAATCTTTCTAACTGGAATTCAAACTTTCATTCTTCATATCAATTGTATTCCTCTTTCTCTAGATCATAACGAATCAAGAATCACCTCAATTGGAGGTCTACACCATTAGTTATGCCCTAGAAACCAAACTAGATCAAATCAAAAAAATGTCCCTCGCCGCGGCCTAAGATCTTTCGCCGCGGCGTCTACACAGTGGCTCACCGTGACGTCCAGCTTACAGCTCGTCGCGACGTCCCGCTCGTCGCGGCGAATTGCCCATCGCAGCGTACGCTCGTCGCAGCGTCTACGCACGTCGCAGCGTACGCTCGTCGCGACGTCCAATTATCCCCTCGTCGCGACGTGCGATCCTGGTTCGTCTTCTCCGATTCCTTTCTTTCCTTTCTCTCTCTAAAACTTAACCATAACTCACTCTCAACTCCCCCAATCTTTCATATTAACTATAATAAATGCATCAAACAACTATAAAACAACATTAAAGCCAATTTGCTTACCAATCAAACTCAAATCTTCAAACTACCGAAAATCCTCCATCCCATTCCTCTTTTCTCAAACAGCAACGGTGAGCTTCTGAGCTCTCGAAAATCATCACTCTCTCAAGGATTCTAGTTGTTCTTCCACCACACTGAAAGAGCAAGCAAGAATCTCCAAGGAAGAATCGAAACCCATCCAAGAAAGAAGGAGCAATCGTGCCCTAGGAGAGAAAAGGATTTCCTTTCTTCTAATCTTATAAGCTAAGGCATTTTCAAGGTTACTCAAATATGCCACAAGTCATTTCCTCACAATACATTTAAATCTCTTTCTCTTTTCACAATTATTTCCAGTCCAATTCGTCTCCAATTTTCAATGGCTCGACATATTAATCCCTAAAATTACCAATCTAATTTTCCATAGCCATTGGACAGTTATTCAATACTATACAGTCAATCAGTCCGTCACTTGGAGGATTTTCCGGTCCGGACTTTTTTTCCCAAATTTTCAGAAAAATTTTTAAAGGTCATTATCAACTGACGGTCACTCTAAAACATTTCCAATTCAACTATTCAGACCCAATTATTCCATAATTCTCAACCAATTCACAATCATTTCACATTTCCCAATAAAACGCCGGGGAATGCCATGAATGCATGTACACACAAATGCAAGTGCAAACCGACTCATTCCTCTAAAATTATAGGCCAAATAAATGAACATATCAAAAATATGCAGTACAAACTACTAGCCTGTCACAATTGACCAATTTAACCTTCCCATCAGTGATGGGATGTTACAATTCTCCCCTCCTAACAAAAATTTCGTCCTCGAAATTTCATATATGATTGATCAGGAAGGCAGGGGAATTGTTTCACTTAAATACTGCTTCTCACTTATTTCACTACAAGTCAAATTTCTGCCAATTAGCTAAAATCAATACATTCAATTGCCCATTTTTCCTTTCTAAAACTTTACATTGTTTTAACTGTTTCCTCGTGCTTACACACAATTCTTCACTTTCGGTATCAATAATACATATATCGGATCATAACAATATTTCCTAATCCTGTCCATGTAACACTTAATAAACCCGAATCATCTTTTTGATTTTAAACTGTCTTACCAATCCATTCATACCACAATCACATAGAGACCACGTAAAAACGAATTCAGTTTTCCCCATTTACCTTTGTCTCCATCTATGCATTTTGGCCGAGGCGATATACTTTGAAACATTTCATTTATCGCTTATCAGATTACATCTCTTTAGAGTTAAAACACCAATTTCTTAAGATTCTAATAACCTCGATATAGTCAACTCGACTCATTGTCATTAACTTTGGATTTCTTAACCTCTATTACAGATTCATTTCATTTATCAACTTTAACTCAAATCGATCATGGCCTTTAACTATTTTTAGGCCCTATCCACTTTAATATAGGGGTGTTAATGGACATTTTATATTAATTTTAGATACTTAATTTATTAAACTATTGTCCATTTATGTTTAAATTACACTAATTAAGGGTTGTTTGTTTTATTGTTTTTAAATACCAACCTCTCCATACTTTCAAAGACTCATTTCATTTTTTTTTTGGGGTTACTCTCCAACGACTAACAGCCAAGGAAGCTCCACCAACACCAAAACAAGAGAAAGCAGACCCATGCTTACACCACACCAGTGGAGGAGAATAAAGAGGACTAAGTCTTTGGATTGAAACAAAACAAATTAGCAGGTGACATTAGCGTGAGACACAAATGATGTAGTGGTGGAGATAAAAGAAGGATACTGACTCAAGAGACCCATGCAGACAAACACCAAAGACGTGAACATCTTGACCAAGAGACCCACAACCCATGCCAAAGCAGATAGGATAGCTAGAAAAGGTAGAACGAAGTGGACCTGGAGGGTAGCATAAATTTGGAGATGGGCTGATGGAGTATCGTTATATGGGGTGAGAGGAGATGAGCGTGAGCTGTTGGAAAAGAGAGGGAGTAACGTGAGGCTTGGGGAGATCTGCAGAGCTTTAAAAAAATCGTGAGAAGCCTCCACATAGACTCCAAAAAAACTCACATACTGGGAGCTGGAAAATAATTTGGAGAGGGCGTGAACCATTTGGAGAGGCGTGAAGCGCAAAAGGGGGTTACACTCGTCACTCATATATTCACTCCACACGTTGAAGCTCTGTTTTAACACTCATTGCAGCCCTCACTACACCATTATTATCTACCCACAAACGAAGTTAGGAAGGCAAGCGGAGGCGTTAAAAAATTTGAACAAAGAAGCGGTGGTGGAGAGAGGAATAACGTTGCAAGAAGCTGCTGGTTTTGGAGACTCACGCAAGGCAGCACTGAAGATAGATCCTCGTGAGCTGCTGGTGAAGACTCTCATAACTCACGTTGAACAAAAGGCAGCTGATGGGCGTGAAAAATTGAAGACAGCTGGAGCACCAAGGAGACGTGAGCAGCTGTTGAAACAAGAGGCTTGGAAACGTGGTGGCTAGGGAATAAAGACGTGAACAGCTGGAGCAAGGCATGAAAGTAACGTGGGCTGGTGGCATAGGAGACCCCTTCACGTGGTGGAGACACGTTAGTAGCTGCAGGTGGAGAGGTGAGTAGATGAAGCAATAACGTTACAACTGGTGGACGTTGAATGAAGAAATAGGAAGCTGGTAAAGGAACGTGGAGGTTGCAAATCACGCAAGGCAGTTGGTGGAGGAGAGGATGTGCATGAGTTAAATGAGACACAACTTATTTGTCTTGTCAATGAACAGTAACAAAAGCATGAGTCTCCATGTGCATGTGCGTGAATAGAAGAAAAGGGCATGAAATCATTGAGGCATAGCCCACAAAATTAATATTCTCCACCAACGTCCATCATAAGGGGAGTTTTTTTTTGTTTTTAATTTGTTTTTTATATATTATTTCTTATTTATTTTAATTGTGTGGATTTAATTAATGCAAACATATATTATGACCATGATTTATATTTCATTGATAAATATGTGTGAGTAATTTTTTTTCTTTTCGGTTAAGGTTAAGATTGAAATTGGATTAGGATAATTTTTGTGGTCTTGATTTTTGCTTGATTAAATTCATATCTAGTCCTAATTTAGCCTAATCACCTAGATTAAGATCTTAGATGATTAAATGCCACAACCAATGAGATTTAATTTGTCGAAAAATTAATCAAGCGACATACTTGAGCCTAAAGTGTAAACCAACCTTAGGATCTTGTGTGAGGATACCTAGAATTAACGAACTTAATTTTAGGCTTCTCGTGTTTAACGCCTTTTATTCTGAATTTTCTATGAACCAAGTAGTGACTCGGATTTAAAAGAGAAGGGAACACCATGAACATTGGGTTGGACTTGCTTAAGTAAAGTATTTCCTAAATTAATCCACTGTTAAAATTTTTAGTGCCTCATCCAATTGAAGTCTAATACCTTAACCGATTTTTGTTATTTGATTAAATCTAGTCGTTTTAATTTATACCTTTCATTTTTCATATTTTCTTAATTTGCTTACTTTATTTTATTTTAATTTCAAATCAATCAATCTTAGTTCGTCTGAGTAATTTTTAATCGTTTAATTTAATTGTCTTACGTGTTGGAATTTTTTTCCTTGGGTACGATATCCGGTTCTCACCGTTTTATATTACTTGTCGACGGGGTGCACTTGTCTCTAATTGGTTTAGATAAAATTTAATTGTTTTATTTAGACCGCAACAAGTTTTTGGCGCCGTTGCCGGGGAACAAAATTTTTGATTTTGAGTCATTAAATTAGACGGTGTTAATTGTCTCAGATTTAATTTTTGCTTTGTTGTTTATTTGCGTATTTTAGTTGTTTATTTGATTGCTTTATTTTGGCTGTTTTATTTTTCATCCTTAGGTTTGTTATTATTATTATTATTTTTATGTTTTATTTGTTCCATTTTGTTTATGCTCACTCGTGGTCAAAAGACCGAGAATTTGCTATTAGATACTGAAATTGAAAAAACTGCTCGCAGGTTGCGTAAGGAAACCAGATTAGCTCGGAGTAGTAATTCAGCAGAAAGGACTAGAGAAGAGAAGTTTTCAGAGATGGAACAGCACGAGGAGAGGTTGATGCCACATACAAGAGAGAATGGAGTTAACTATGATGGATTTGACAATGGGGCACACAATAGACCCATGCCTCCCATTATAAGGCCGATAATCACAATATGAAAGTTTGAGATTCCTCACAAAGATTACATCCATGGTGAGGGCATCTCAATTTGGAGGATTGCCTTTGAGGATCCGAACACCCATTTGGAGACATTTTGGATATTTGTGATTTATTCAAGCGTAATGGAGTATCGGAAGATGCGGTGAGATTAAGGTTATTTCCATTTTCTCTAAGAGATAAGGCCAGAGCATGGTTGGCTAGTCTGCAATCGGGATCGATTACTACATGGGATGAGATGATGAGGTTATTTTTGGCAAAGTTTTTCCCTCCTGCCAAGGTTGCAAAGATGAAAAATGAGATCACTTCCTTCACTCAGTATGAAAATGAAAGTTTATATGAGGCGTGGGAGCGATTTCGGGATATGTTGACACAATGTCCTAGTCATGGGTTCTCTACATAGCAGCAGGTCAATACTTTTTATACAGGAATGAACCCATCGACCAGGAGTACCATAGACGCTGCCGCAGGAGGTAGTTTAATGAGGAAAACGCCAGATCAAGCCTACAGGTTGATTGATGAGATGGCCACTAGCAGTTTCCAATATCATTCAGAAAGGCATCCCAAGCGACCTCAGGGCTCGTGTAATCGACAATCTGGTGGCTTTATCTGCTCATATGGATATTCTGACGAAGAAATTGGATAATTTGATGCACAGTGTGAGAGGAGGAGCTAGTTCTTCTTTAAAGAGTTGTGCTGTTTGTGAACATTGTGGTGGAGATTCCCATGCATCTTCTGAGTGTCAAGTCGGGAATCCTTTTGCTCAAGAAACAGAAGAGGCCCATTTGTGGGCAATTATAATGAGCATGTTAATTGGACCCATATTCAAACACTTACAACCCAGGCTGGAGGAATCATCCAAATTTATCTTGGCGGAATGATCAAGTGGCACAACCACAGTCATCCAATGTTCATAGACAACCACCTCCACCCCCAGGTTTCAAGGCTCCTAATCCTGCACCACCAGAGAAATCTAATCTCGAAGACCTACTGTCAAGTACATATCTACCACCGAGGTTAGGATGCGAACCAAGAATCTTCTATCGGACATTTGGAGAATCGGATGAGCAGTTACAAGTTTGTTGAAGGAAAGACCTTGGGTTCATTGCCTAGAACTCGAGGCCAACCCGAGAGAACATGCAAAGGCAATTGTATTGAGGAGTGGCGAATACTTGAAGAAGTTCGGGAGAAGCAGAAGGATAAAGAAGTGGGAAAAAGTGAAAAAGAAGAGAGTCGGGAAAGTGGCAAAGAGACCACAGAAGCACCAGTTGAAAAGGAGGACCATCCAAGGTTATTTACTGATCCCATCACAAATCCGGTAAGACCTCGGATTCCTTATCCTCAAAGATTCAAAGGTACGCAATTAGATAAACAATTTGGTCGTTTTCTTGAGATATTTAAAAAATTGCATATAAACATTCCTTTTATTGAGGCCATAGCGCAGATGCCTTCTTATGCGAAGTTTCTAAAAGAAATTTTGTCTAACAAGAGGAGGCTTGAGGAGTATGCCATGGTGAAGCTGAATGAGGAGTGTTCGGCCATATTGTCGAGAAAGCTACCACCGAAGCTTAAGGATCCAGGGAGTTTTACTATTCCTTGTATTATTGGTGATTTAAATATAGATAAAGCTTTAATGGATTTGGGTGCGAGTATTAATTTAATGCCTCTTTCTATTTTCAGGAAATTAGGATTGGCGGAGCCCAAACCCACAACTATTTCACTTCAGCTGGCAGATAGGTCAATCACCTATCCGAGGGGAATTATTGAGGATGTATTGGTCAAGGTCGAGAAGTTCATCTTTCCGGTGGATTTTTTAGTCCTTGATATGGAGGAAGATATTGACATCCCCATCATTCTTGGGAGACCTTTCATGGCTACTGCACGGACCATCATCGATGTACAACCTGGAAAGCTCATCTTGAGACTTCAAGATGAAGAACTAGTGTTCGACGTGTTCAATGCTATGAAGCATCCTTCTACTCTTGACTCTTGCATTTTATTGATATTTATTCTTCTGATACTGATGATTCTTCTATTGTTTGTGCAGATTTGTTGAAAGAGGAAGCGCAAGGAACAATCGAAGAGTTAGGGGCAGAATTGTAAGAAGAGTTGGAGGAAATTGCAGATGAGTTAGAGCAGGCATATTGGACACATTATAGAGCATACGAGCCTCTCCAACGTCCAGCCAAGCTATTTCCGAAGCCTTCGATTGAAGAGTCCCCTTCTCTTGACCTTAAACCTCTTCCAAGTCATTTGAAGTATGTTTATCTTAACCCACCTAAGCACTTACCGGTTATCATTTCTTCTTGTTTATCAGGTGCTATGGAGGAGCAGTTATTGAGGGTACTGCGGGACCACAAAAAGGCAATTGGGTGGTCCATTACAGATATCAAAGGTATAAGCCCTTCTTTTTGCACACACCACATTTTCATGGAGGATGGAAGCAAGGCGATAGTGCAGCCCCTGAGGCGACTTAACCCGCACATGAAGGAGGTGGTAAAAGATGAGGTAGTAAAGCTTCTAGATGCAGGTATTATCTATCCCATTTCTGATTCTGGTTGGGTTAGTCCTGTGCATGTGGTGCCAAAGAAAGGAGGCACCACTGTGGTTGAAAATGAGAAAAATGAATTAATAGCCACTAGGAAGGTAACTGGGTGGAGAATGTGCATAGATTATAGGAAATTGAATGATGCCACCAGGAAAGATCATTTTCCTTTACCTTTCATTGATCAAATGATTGAGAAATTAGCTGGACATGACTTTTATTGTGCCTTAGATGGATATAGTGGATATTTGCAGATTCTCAGAGCCTGGAAGATCAAGAAAAAACTTTTACATGTCCCTATGGTACATTTGCCTATAGACGCATGCCCTTTGGTTTATGCAATGCTCCAACTACATTTCAAAGATGCATGATGGCTATTTTTTATGATATGCTTGAATCTTGCATTGAAATTTTCATGGATGACTTCTCTGTGTTTGGTACTTCATTTGATGCATGCTTGGATAACCTTGAGAAAGTCCTAATTCGGTGTGAAGAGACCTATTTAGTGTTGAATTGGGAAAAATGTCATTTCATGGTACAGGAGTGCATTGTTTTAGGTCACAAGATTTCTAGCAAGGGTATAGAGGTAGACCCAGCAAAAGTTGATGTCATTAAGAAACTTCCACCACCGAACAATGTTAGATCCATTAGAAGTTTTTTAGGCCATGCTGGTTTTTACCATAGGTTCATTAAGGATTTTTCCAAAATTGCTAAACCTTTAACTGGATTGCTTGAAAAAGATGTGTTTAATTTTGACGATAAATGTTTGACATCTTTTCAATTGTTAAAGGATATGCTTGTGACTGCACCTATTCTTATATCTCCTGACTGGTCTCTTCCTTTTGAATTAATGTGTGATGCAAGTGATTATGCAATGGGTGTTGTTTTAGGCCAAAGACGAGGTAAGATCTTTCACCCCATTTTTTATGCAAGTAGGACACTAAACATGCATTAACGCCATTATACCACCACAGAAAAGAGATGTTGGCGGTTGTGTTTGCTTTTGACAAGTTTCGCTCATATTTGGTTTTGTCTAAAGTGATTGTGTATACTGATCATGCAGCCTTGAAATACTTGATGACAAAACCCGATGCTAAACCAAGACTAATTCGTTGGGTGTTACTTTTGCAGGAATTTGACATTGAGCTGAGAGATAAAAAGGGGACTGAGAATTTTGTAGCTGATCACCTATCAAGGTTGGATGAAGCTGCCATGGAGAGTGCAACAAAGAAGGACATTCAGGAGACTTTTCCTGATGAGCATCTGATGGTTATGACGGTCATTCCATGGTTTGCAGATTATGTAAACTACCTTGCTGGTAATATCTATCCCCCTGATCTTTCTTATGCTCAAAAGAAAAAAATTTTGTCTGAGGTAAGGTACTATCTTTGGGATGATCCTTTGCTATACAAGATTTGTGTGGATGGTATTGTTAGGCGTTGCATTCCTGAAAAGGAAATGTCCTCTGTGTTATATCATTGTCATTCTAGAGAGGCTGGGGGACATTATGGTGCATCTAGGATAGCTTATAAAGTTTTAGAGTGTGGTTTCTATTGGCCCACTTTATTTAAGGATGCATTTACATTTGTCAAATCTTGTGATAGGTGTCAAAGGGTCGAAAACATTAGTCGGAGACATGACATGCCATTGTCTAACATTCTTGTTTGTGAAGTTTTTGATGTTTGGGGAATAGACTTCATGGGACCGTTCCCTAAGTCTTTCTCTAATCAATATATATTGGTTGCTGTTGATTATGTTAGCAAATGGGTGGAAGCAGAGGCATTGCCTACAAATGAGTCTAGACGTGTTGTTAAATTTTTGAAGAAGAATATTTTTACACGTTTTGGCACACCTAGGGCTATCATTAGTGATGGGGGGTCACATTTCTGCAATAAACTTTTTGATTCGTTGTTAGCTAAGTATGGGGTAACCCATAAGGTTGCTACTCCGTTCCACCCCCAAACTAGTGGACAAGTTGAAGTCTCAAACAGAAAATTAAAGAAAATACTAGAAAAAACTGTTAATGCTTCTAGGCGGGACTGGTCTTTAAAGCTTGATGATGCACTGTGGGCATATAGGACCGCATTTAAAACACCCATAGGCATGTCACCATTCAAGATAGTATATGGGAAATCTTGTCATCTTCCAGTTGAGTTAGAGCATCGTGCATACTGGGCTACTAAATTTCTTAACTTTGATTTGTCTGCTGCAGGTGCTAAAAGACTTATGCAACTTCATGAGCTTGAAGAATTTTGTTTGGATGCTTATAATAATTCGAAGTTGTATAAGGAACATGTGAAGAAGTGGCATGACAAGAAGATTCTCCACCGAGACTTTAAGGTAGGCGATCGGGTATTAATCTACAACTCCCGTCTTCGTCTTTTTCCAGGGAAGCTTAAGTCGAGGTGGTATGGTCCATTCACTGTGATTCAAGTCCTTCCTTTTGGGGTCCTTGAGGTAAAACGAGAAAATGAAAATTCATTCAAGGTAAATGGACAACGGGCTAAATTGTATACGCCCAAGTTTGTGGATAACTCTGAGGAGCGATTGTCTTTTCATGACACTTCGCCTCCTTGATCGTGGTGCATGTTTTCCGGTAGGACTGTAGTTTTCTTTCTTTTCTTTTCTCGTTGTTTCTTTATGTTTCTTTTAATGCATTTCTTTAAGTTGTTTTGAGCTTTCTTTAGGTTTGTGTGGTTGGTGGCAAAAAGTTCTTGGCTGATTTTTCTTCAGGGAAGTTTCTTCTTCCTTTTTCCTCTCTCTGTGTTTGCTTGTTGACTACATGAAAATTAGGGACCATGTTCCTATTAAGTGTGGGGGGATTGAGATTATGTGCATGCTACTGATGTTGATGATATTGATGTTGATGTTGAGAGATACACACTTGAATGGTTGCGACTCTTCTGGTAGCTAATTTGGGTCCTATTTGTGTTGAATTTGAACATATGATTCTATCAAAATAGTTGGATGAAAAATTGAGTTGTTTGTATAAACTTGGATTAGGCAGCTTGAGAGGATAGTGAACCATGTAGATTAATTAAAGTAGTCAATTGCATAAACTTAGTCAATAACTGATGCTGAATGATGAGTCAATGTATGAAATTTTAATGGATTTTCATTTAAACATTTGTGAGGTTTTGAGCCATATGACTGCATCTCATAGTCATTTATTTTCTTTGTCATGTGTGATGCTTCCCTATGCGGATTACCTTCAGAACTTGCTCTGAACCTGTTTGATACTGCTAGTTACATGCTCTATGGACATGATAAAGGCCTTCTTTGTTTTAAACCTTTAGCTTAAATGACCCACCAAATCATTTTTCCCTTATTACCCCCTTTGAGCTTTTGACCTTGTTGTTTTCTTATTAATCGCATTACAGTGAAACTTAAAAACTTTTAGCTTTACTCTCTCACAAGCTCAATTGGGAAAAATGCCACTTTATGGTGCAAGAAGGAATCGTCCTCGGCCATAAAATCTCCAACAACGGGATTGAAGTCGATCCGGCTAAAATTGAAGTCATCAACAAACTACCACCTCCGACTTCAGTTAGGGCAATACGGAGCTTTCTAGGGCATGTCGGGTTTTATCGCCGGTTTATAAAGGATTTTTCAAAAATCTCTCGACCTCTTTGCGCCCTGTTGCAAAAAGATACCCCTTTTGAGTTTACTGATGAGTGCCTTGTTGCGTTTGACAGGTTAAAGAAGGAACTGACGTCAGCTCCTATAATGATCGCACCGGATTGGACCCTCCCATTTGAATTGATGTGCAATGCTAGCGATTTTGCACTCGGAGTTGTCTTGGGACTGCGACAGGATAAGAAACTCCATGTTATTTATTATGCTAGCAAAATTTTAAATGATGCCCAGCTTAATTATGCGACAACTGAGAAAGAATTGTTAGCAGTAGTCTATGCTTTTGACAAATTCAGATCTTATCTAATTGGTTCTAAAGTTATTGTGTATACGGACCATTCGGCCCTGAAGTATCTTCTTACTAAAAAGCACGCAAAACTGAGACTGATTAGATGGATTTTGTTGGGACCTGATCTCGGGAACCGGATCCCAACCGGAAAACGGAAAACGGAAACGAAGCAAACAGGATCGAAAGCAGGAATCGAAAGAACGGATTCTTTTCGAATTCAAAGCGGAACGAAACGGAAGCAAATGCCGACATCCAAAAGCGCAAATCTTAGGAAACGAAAAGTTGCGTTGGAACCTTAGACTAAGCCAAACCGAAATCCGATATTTTTTTCCATACATTTACGTTCTCTTTCTCTTTATTCCAACTCATTCAAATCATAATCAATCCATACAATTTCCTTTTTGGAAACTCATCCTCGCACAAATTTCAATTCACTTAATTCTTCTTAATCATGCAATAACTTAAATTTTCATCTTTGAGCTAAACACTTATCTTTAACAAACTATCTTCTTATTCTTATTCTTATCTTAACCGGATTTTTACCGAAAATCGGGCAGCATAACGGCTGTATTTTATACAGCCCAAAAATCTGCAAAGGCAAAAACACACTTCTATAAACCAAATCCAATCACACAAAGTCATCGGACTCCCCGTCCGGAATCCAAACATCGACAGAAACACACATCTATACCTAACACTCCAATAATTCTCAAACATCATCAGAAACATCCATATCTCAATTCACTCATGTACAACCCACAGTTTACTTACATCATCATAATCATACACAATTAAAATATAAAACGTCATAAATCCATTACACTATATTTCATAGGTCACAAACATCCCAAAATAAGAACTTACAAACCACAATGGCCTTCCAAGCCATACTTAGATACCAAAATTCCAAAAGTACAAAGGACAAACAAATACAAGTTTGAACACAAGTCTTGACTTTCTTTCATCCGATCTCCTTCCCGAATACCTGGGGATGGGGATGAAAGGGGGGGTGAGCTTACGCTCCGTGGATAACATATTTATACTCGAAAATAAGCAAAATCTTTTCTTAAAATGTTCTTCATTTATAAACATTTCCCAATGTAAGAATTTCAAACTTAATTCTCAAGCCTTTCAAATCATTCAAAATATTCTTAATCAATTTCCAAATTTCTTACGATTTCAAAACTCATTTCTAATATTTACAATTGTTCTCACAAATGAATGCATCACATATAAATGTATCACTAACATAAACAAAATCAAAATCACAAAACATATCGAATGGTTTAGTTTCATCTATCAGACGACGATTGCACATTCCCAAGATAACGGCCATGCGGTAGTGAATGAGGGGAGTCCGAAATCGAACTCCTAAGCCACTGAGGGCAGTCGGAGAAGGCTATCGAGGGAGACCAAAGCATCGACTCATACGGAGGGGACCTCACCAAACTCACATAATTCACACTCGAAAAATCGGAACGCCCAAAGGCGTATTTCAAAACTTAACTGTTTCTCGCATTGTGTCATACAAGACACATTCACATTCACAAATTCACACATTCGAAAACATCAAATTGCATCAAGGCACTTTCATAAACGTAGTTCTTTTTTTTCAATTTCGCAAAAGCACACTCATTCACATAACACAATCTTTACTCATTCAAAAAGTACATAACAATCATTCAATTATCACACAACTTTCCACCCTATCATCAAATCATTCAACAAACGATGCATGTAACAATGTCCTCCTTTTTAAAATCGAAACACTCACAAAGTTTACTTCCAGTGTCGATAACACCAATATCATATCATATAAATGTTTCCTCAACATACTCACGTATATCATATTTCGAATCTAAGACAGCTTTTATCAACAACACTAACTCAATATAAGAATTTCGCAACACTTTAATATCAGTATATATAACCCTTATATCTATCACTCTTTGTCCCATGTCTTTGGTGTGGATTCACCTAATTCAGTCATCTTCCTTGTACCGTTTAATTCTACTACCGATCAAGTTCATTGGTCATCCACCTCTCCAATCAATCTGACATTCAATCATTTTTAGCACCTTATCATCACAATATATAAAACAAACGACTCTTTTGTCGCCTAATTCCTTATATAGTATTTTAATGACATCATTAGGACAACGAGTGCAGAGTGGAGGTCTAATCGAAGCATATCTCTAACAGTTAAGACCATCAACAATTTGAACCTTCGCCATTTGATTTTTTTTTCATTCTAGCCACTAAATGATGTTCCGACTTATTCCTATCACTTCGTTTTATTCCTCAAATTGGAACATTTTAGTCACACGATATGATTCGATAAAACATCTCTTCCCTCAATCATCTTCCCGGTTCCCATGATCTTTGTCAAACGACTATGTTCATCAATTATGTTTTAGCTATTATTAATACTTCCATAAGATCACTTTCGACTATTCATGGTCTTCCATTCCTATCATACCTTACATGATCAACCAAATATGGATCTTCTATGTACTAAATCACATTTTTTTATCAATTATCGAATAGGTATTCCTGACAACTAATCGACACAACCTTGAGAACTTCTCCGTATATCACTATCATTTATTTCATACTCCACTCGTACGTTCTTTGTCAGTTTAGAAACATCAACATACCCCTTAAATAATCCCCTTAAATTCTATTTTAACTAGTATCTTTTTATACCAAATCGTAACTCTTATCACAACAATTAAATAATCCTCTTAATTTCCAAATTCACCCTTTCAATTATACCCCTTTTTTTTATCCTTTACGTTATGTCATTTTCTCTTATGTCACTATTTCTTCGTCTAAGTCAAATCATGAACATATTTTCACCTCCATTCAATTCACGTACATATCCTCAACCACAAACCTCCTAACTATAATTTCATATATCAAAGTATCAATCAAAAATCACACAAACTCATATATCAAAAGCACAATCATATTCAAACAAGGAATGGAACGCCAATATTTTCATAATTTCTCATTTCAATCGTCGATAAAGAATTTCACAAATTTCCTTACTTTATCAAAAGCATTTTAAAACATAACTTTAACCATTCGAAAGTCATAATTTCAAACATAAATCATCATTTTTCAACCATTTTAAATAAACAATAATTTATCAAAACCCAATTTTGCTTTCTTTTTTTCAAAACTCAAGTCTAGCTTATAAATCAAAATATAAATATGATACCCACCTCGAATCGATGCTTGAATCTTGTCATAATCATCAATTTCTCCAATCCTTCATTCTTTCTTCCACTTTAAATTTACCTAAACCAACTCCATCCAAAATTCAATATCATAAAAATCATAAGTACTCAAAGTGAGCTTAGAAAACATCAATTCCTCACTTATTCAAGCTATTTAAACCTCCAATTTTCAAAATCCCCAATTTCCAAAATTAGCCTAAACCAATTTATCCAAATTCAATACCATAAATCACAATTTCTTCAAAATTGATTTCATATTTCACCAATCCATCATATTTGCCATGATTTTCAGCTATTAATTTCCAAAAACCTCAAACCACAAAATTAGGCATAAACCTTAATTAATCAATTTTCCAAAATTAATCATCATCTAAACATAATCTCTAAAATTAACTTCATAAAACTCAAATCCATAACAATCTAAAGCTAAACCAACCAACATCTCTCTAGAAAATTCAAAACTCAAAGCTTTCTCTCTCTTACCATTTTCTCCACCATTTTTTACATTATTGAGTTCCAAGGCAAGCTTTCATCATCTTCCCCCTATTTCCTCTTGGAAACAACGAAAATCCCTAAGAAAAAACCATAAAAACCGAACCTTGCTTCATCTTTCTTCTCCTTCCTTCCATAGTCGATTGTTTCATTCTCTTCTTCTTCTTCTTCGTTTCTTCTTCTCTCTTCTTTTTATTTTCGTGAACTCTCTGTTGGTTTATTGGAGTAAAAACGACAGCCCTCATGTGTTTCATTTAATGAAGCACAATTTACCATCTTGTCCCTCCAATTAAGCCTATTTCCAAGTTTGCCCTCGCATTGTGATTTTGAAAAGCGATACCTTGCATCCTGATTTTGGTGGCTAGATGACATAATTTGGCCAAACTTTCTTCTTGAAAATTGTTCCTCTATGTCTCTTCTTTAAAAACGACACCAAAAAAGCTCAATTCGGATCAAAAACAAAGGAGTTATGGCTGAAGTTCTATCGAACCTACACAAAATCCGAGACTGAACATTATGCCAACTTAATTCCAGAAATTGACAATCTTAGAAACTAAATTGAAATTCGAGTCCATATAATTTGTATCTCTACGACTCTAGTTTAATTCTGGCTCAAGAATCAACTCAATCGGAGCTGTATAGCTCCCGAATTTTGCAAATTTCTGAACCATGTTCAGAAACTTTTCCAACTTAAACACCTTAATCCTTCCTCACTCTTGATTCAGACAATTCTTTCCATTTAATTTCCTAAAAATCATAGTTCTTCAAGAAAATGAAATTAATTGTCTTAGGAATCCAACGCTTCAAAAATCAAATCAATCGGATGTCGGACGAAGGAATTATAAGCAAAAGATTACGAAAGGGATCAGATTAAAAACAAAGTAGTAGAACTTCAAAACCGAACCTTTCAAAAATCATATCTCTCGATCCTGAACTCGGAATGTTAGACCCCGAATTTTTTTTATGATGATATTAAGCATGAATTTTGATAATTATGTGTTTATGGCTTAGTTTGATTAAATTGGGTGTGCTAGTGGTTAATTGGAGTATAATTGAGATTAAATATGGTTTAAATAAGGCATGAGAGGATTAAATTGTGTAAGGGCATTTTGGGAAGTTTACTTAAGTTGATATGGATTTAGGCTTATTCGGAGGGGTATTGCGGTCATTGTGCTTTCCCTTTAGGTTTAAAGAGTTAGAAGGACAAAGAGAAGAAAGAAGAAAAAAGAAGGAAGTAGAAAAGAGAAGAAGAAAAGAAGGAGTAGCGCCGTCGGTGGAGAGGAAGAGAAGGGAAAAGAGATTTTCGACATTTGACGCTTTTCGACCGATCTAAGGCGTTTTGGGTAAGTTTCGCTTGTGTTAAACTAGTTTTGGTTAGATTTAAACTTAGCGAATGTTGAATGAAGAGAATCAAGGTTTTAGGATTTGGGGCATAAATGTAGAGATTTCTTTGGGTTGATGATTTTATGGATGTTTTTGAGTTGCTGTTGGGTTAGAAATGTAGTATAAGACTTGATTTATAGTTTGGTAGTGTTGCATTTGGATTTGGAAAGGATTTAAGATGGGAAAGGTTGGAAAACTGGGTTTCGGAGTCGAGCTCCAGACCCGTACGTCGCGACGTGCGTATGAACACGCCGCGACGTGCGAGAAAGGGGAGCAATGTCGCGACGAATTAATGGTTATTCACCGTGACGTGCGGAATCGGGTTCGTCGCGACATGCGTGTACGCCTCGGAGCACACTTGTGTGCTCGTCGCGGCAAGCACGGGCGTTCGCCGCGACGAGCGGGGCTTCGCCGTGACGAGCCCCTGTTTTCCAGCAAAGGAGATTTTGGTATTTTGGGCATATCTTGGGCTTCAGATGTCCAATAGGGGTGATTTTGGATTCCTTGTGAACTAGAAATTGTGTCCAATACAGGGCTACGAGAAGTTCAAAATTTGTTATTTTGATGGATTGTTATGGAATATTTTCTATGGATTGTTAATTAAATGAGAACTTGGTTTATTATAGGGAACCAAGCTGATTTGACTCAATCGCAAGAGGAAGGACAGCAGTGAGTCTGATACTCAAGCGATACTAGGTGGGTAATATGCTTATGGTTATTGTGTGTATGGGCAAATTGCCTTGTGTGTGCTTAATTGCTTGCATGATATGACTTTGTTGGTATTGAATTATATGAGAAATATTGAATGTGTATTTTGATTATGATTATGCATGGCTTGATAGGCCTTATGGAAATGGACAAGAATGAGAATTTAGAAAGCTGTGAATAATGCTTTGAGCACGAATCGAATGGATTATGTGTATTATTTGGGTGAGAGAGTTACGGATGGAGTCACGTGCACGTTGACATAAAGCCTTCTCCCGGCTGCCCGCTTGAGGCCACGAGATCCTTGAGAAATCGAACTCGGATAGTTTACGGATTTACCTTCGGTTTATTCGGATCGTTTACAGAACTCTCGAACCATTTGTGTGCATTCATGATTGATTTGATAGGAATGATGCATAATAATTGTTATGTTGAGAAACAGAAATTTGGCATGACATATGCTTATATGAATGTGAATCACTTGATGAATTTTGACTTGCTATATGAATATACATATATGCTTGATTGTGTGGCTCGTTGCCAATGGCTATAAACGTATATGTCACTGAGCTTCGCAGCTCACCCCATTACTCTCCCCTCCTCAAGTGCAGATCGAGACGATTGTCGACCTTGCAAGGCATCGGAAACTTCGAGCTAGTTAGGAGCCTTGTATAAGTTAGTACTTTGGTTAGCCAACCAGCATTTCATCATGGAACATACTTTTGTATTTTTGGGATTTACTTTCATTTTGTATTGTGCTACATTTTGAGACTACTTGGTGAATTTCTTCCAATGAGAATGACAGATGATTTATGCAATTGGAATGATGAATGTATGTTTAGAATGCATGTGGAGAATGTATGCATATGTATGAGTATATGCATTGTTATATGAATCGAATTATGTAGTTGTATGGATGTTGGGATCGGGCTCGAAGGTATTTGGGCGCGTCACGCCAAGCAATGACGAGGGTCGCCTCAGGAATCGGAGATCCGGGACCCGGGCCCAACATGTTTGGTATCAGAGCGCCTAGGTTTAGTGTCCTTGGCTTAGAATGCATATAGGACGACTTGTTTGATATTTGCTTATATGTTGCATTTGATTGAGTGCATTAAGTGACATGCATATCATGCATACATATAGATTGACCAGTAGCTAATCCTTAGTGTTTCCATTTGAAGGAGTACGATGCCACCTCGTAGAAGGACACGAGGAGTTATGCAAGGATCTGTTGCACCGACTCTCCGACTGTAGAGGAGAGGATCGATGAGTCAATAGCTCTGTGGAATGCCGAGGCTTCAGTAGGGCTAGGTAGCGAGCCCCTTCCGTCGCCGACTCAGGAGTCGCTAGCTATGCAGGAGCAAATGCCTCCTTTGGATCCGAGGTTGTTCCAGGCCTTTACTCAGGCATTTGTGCAGGCTATGGGTAAGATGCCACAGTCTTCTGTTTCAGCCCCAGTTCAGAAGGGCAGACGATTTGATAAGTTGAGAAAGTACAGGCGCTTGATTTCTTTGGGACATCGATCTCAAGAAGTCGAGACTTGGTGAAAGACCGAGAGAGGCTTTGGATCAGATGGAGTGTGAGGATGACGAGAGAGTCATCTATGCTGCCAGTTTGCTTCAAGGAGATGCTCTGCATTGGTGGGAGATCGTGCCAAGCAGCCAGATGAGGCCAGTAGGGTTGGCATGGCAGGATTTCGTGGTTGCTTTCAGGAAGAATTATCTGTCAGAGGTATATGTTCAGCAGAAACAGAGGAGTTTTGAGTCTCACTCGAGAGGATATGACAATCAATTTAGTATGTATGGCGTCGGTTTACACAACTATCCGGTATGCTTCAGATCGATGTTGAGTGAAGTGCGAGATGTCGCGGTTTGAGTCGAACCAGACTGGCCATAAGAGAGAAAGTGATAGTGCAGAATTTTGTGATTTCAAAGAATGGTCGAGGCGCTTTGAGGTGGAGAATATAGAGAACATTAAGAGTCTTTGTTAACAAGAAGAGGAAGGGAGAGAGCGCCCAGAGAGGAGGTAGCACTAGTACCCCTATGCCGCATGGAGTGCTAGGAGCTTCCGGGCCGGTCGAGAGGAGAGGAGCGGTGGTGCGAGTCGACCTAGGCAATGAGGACTTCTACTGTTTCTCACCAAGCCTCCACGGTGGACGGCAGTAGAAGGGGAGATAGAGATAGATCTTTCGTCCCGCAGTGTGAGCATTGTGGGAGATACCATAGAGGAGAGTGCTTCAGATTGACAGGAGCTTGTTTCAACTGTGGGGAGAAGGGACACATTGCCAGAGAGTGTCCTCAACCTCCACGACAAAGAGAGAGGTCGATGCTGACTCAGGAGGACAGAGACCATGGGTCAGAAGACTGCTACAGAAGTGGGCAGTTCAGATGCAGCCAAGAGGGTGAATCTTCCGGGTAGACCGAGAGGGCAGGCACCAGCTAGGGTGTTTGCGATGACTAAGGAGGATGCAGAGATCGCTCCTGATGTAGTGACTGGTATGATTCGACTCTTTGCTGATGATGTGCTAGTTTTGATTGATCCAGGTTCTACTCACTCGTTTGTTTCATCGAGTAGACCTGTGTGTGATAGGATTGTGAGCCCTTTGGATACTCCGTTGATGGTGAGTACTCCAATCGGCCAGTACATTGTGATTAGTCAAGTGTATAGAGGTTGTGAGATTCGCATTGATGGAGCACTTCTAGTGGTCGATTTGATGCCACTGAAGATGGGAGGATTGGATGTCATTTTAGGCATGGATACATTGCAGAAGTACAATGCCCGTTTGGATTGTAAGCAGAAGACAGTGGAATTTGATTTGGGCAATGGCGGAAGAGTGGTGTTTACTGGGGACAGGAAAGTAGGTCCGCCTAGAATTTTTTCAGCTTTGACAGCAAAAAAGATGATGAGGAAAGGATGTGAGGCATTCTTGGCCTATATGGTGGACACCAAGACAGATGGAGGAAAGCTGGAGGATATTCCGGTGGTCAGGGAATTCTCGGATGTCTTTCCCGAAGAATTACCAGGACTGCCGCCAGCTAGGAAAATTGAGTTTCCCATTGAGCTTCTGTCAGGTATAGCGCCGATTTCAATTCTGCCTTATCGGATGGCTCCGTCGGAATTGAAAGAGCTTAAGGAGCAGTTGGAGAAATTGTTGGAGAAGGGGTATATTCAACCGAGTTCTTCGCCTTGGGGAGCTCCGGTCCTATTTGTGAAGAAGAAAGATGGATCGTTGAGGATGTGTGTTGACTACAGGAAGTTGAATTAGGTTACTGTGAAGAACAGGTACCCGCTTCCTCGCATTGATGATCTGTTTGATCAATTACAAGGAGTGAAAGTCTTCTCTAAGATAGACTTGAGATCGGGTTACCATCAGTTGAGGATTAAGGAGTCGGATGTGTCGAAGTCTGCTTTCAGGACTCGGTATGGGCATTTTGAGTTCTTGGTAATGCCTTTTGGATAGACGAATGCGCCTGCAGCATTTATGGATTTGATGAATCGGGTTTTTAAGCCATTCTTGGACCAATTTATCATTGTCTTTATTGATGATATCTTGGTGTATTCCAAGAGTGATGAGCAGTATGAGGAGCATTTGATGATCGCTTTGGAGACTTTGAGGAGGAATGAGCTTTATGCAAAATTCGATAAATGTGAATTTTGGTTGAGAGAAGTTTCATTTCTTGGACATGTGATCTCAGAGCAAGGAGCTCATATGGATCCAAAGAAGATAGAAGCTGTGGTAAATTGGGAAGCACCGAAGAGTGTAGCAGAGGTGAGGAGTTTTCTGGGTTTGGCAGGCTATTACAGGAGATTCGTGGAGGGATTCTCTATGATAGCCGCTCCGATGACTAAGTTGTTGAGGAAAAATCAGAAGTTTGTTTGGAGTGATGAGTGTCAGAGGAGCTTCGAGGAGCTCAAGCGCAGATTGACGAGTGCTCTGATTCTGATTTTGCCATCGGGTGATGAGGGATATACAGTGTATAGCGATGCGTCGAGGAAGGGTCTTGGTTGCGTTTTGATGCAGGGAGATCGGGTGATTGCATATGCTTCGAGGCAGTTGAAGCCTTATGAGCTGAATTATCCGACGCATGATTTGGAGTTGGCAATTGTGATCTTTACTTTGAAGATTTGGAGGCATTACCTGTATGGAGTTCAGACGAGGATTTTTACTGATCATAAGAGTCTGAAATATTTGCTGAGTCAGGAGGAATTGAATTTGAGGCAGAGAAGGTGGATTGAATTACTCAAGGATTATGACTTGTTGATTGAGTATCATCCGGGCAAGGTCAATGTAGTGGCGGATGCTTTGAGTAGGAAGTCTTCGATTGCTCATGTTCGGACAGTTTATCTTCCTTTATTGGAAGAGATGGCCAAGCTTAAGATAAGCTTGAAGCAGGAGGAGTCGGATTTTCTTTTAGCTAACTTCCGAGTGAGACCGATACTCAGGGAGAAAGTTAGAGAGTTGCAGATTCAAGATGCAGAGTTGAGCAAGCTCAGAGATGAAATTCAAAAGGGTAAGATTTCAGAAGTAGAGGTGAGAGATGATGGGCTTATGATAGTGGGGAACCGTTTGTGTATCCCAGATGTGCAGGAGATTAAGGATGAGATTATGGATGAGGCACACAATGCGCCTTATGCCATGCATCCAGGTAGTACCAGGATGTATAGAGATTTGAGAGAGCATTTTTGGTGGAAGGGCATGAAGAGGGATATAGCAGAGTTTGTTAGTAAGTGTCTAATGTGTCAGCAAGTCAAGGCTGAACACCAGGCACCTTCGGGCAAGTTCAAGTCGTTGCCTATTCCGGAGTGAAAGTGGCAAAGGGTGACTATGGACTTTCTGATGGGTTTGCCTAAGACCAGCAGGAGGTATGATGCTATTTGGGTTATTGTGGATAGGTTGACCAAGTCAGCTCACTTCTTGGCGATCAAGCAGACTGATTCTTTGCATGTGTTAGCAAAGAAATACATCGATGAGATAGTGAGATTGCATGGGATTCCGGATTCCATAGTGTCGGATAGGGATCCTCGGTTTACTTCGAGATTTTGGGGCAGTTTGCAGGAAGCTTTGGGTACTAAGCTGAATTTTAGTACGACCTTTCACCCTCAGACGGATGGTCAATCTGGGAGGACCATTCAGACACTTGAGGGGATGCTTCGGGCGTGTGTGATGGATTTTCGAGGAGCTTGGGATGAGCATTTGTCGTTGGTCGAATTTGCTTATAACAATTCGTACCATTCTAGTATTCAGATGGCTCCATATGAGGCATTGTATGGCAGGAAATGCAGGACTCCGATTTGTTGGGATGAAGAAGGAGAGAGGCAATTGGAAGGACCAGAATTGATTCAGACGACGGTTGAGAAAGTCAATCTGGTTAAGCAGCGATTTAAGGCAGCACAGGATAGGATGAAGAGTTATGTTTATGCTCACCGAAAGGAGATGGAGTATGAAGTCGGTGAGAAAGTGTTCCTTAAGACGTCTCCTTGGAAAGGAGTGATGAGGTTCGACAAGAAGGGTAAGTTGAGTCCGAAGTATGTGGGTCCTTATGAGATCCTTGAGAGGATTGGACCACTCGTCTACAGATTGCCGTTACCTCCGAAATTGTCGCAGATTCACGATATCTTCCATGTGTCCATGTTGAGGAGGTACAAATCGGATCCTTCTCACATTATTCAGACTAGTGAGGTTCAGTTGCGGGATGATCTGAGTTATGAAGAGCTTCCAGTGCAAATTTTGGATACAAAAGAAAAAGTTCTCAGGAACAAGACGGTTCAGTTAGTCAAGGTCCTGTGGAGGAACCATTCGGTAGAGGAGGCTACATGGGAGCCATTGGAAGCCATGCGGGAGAAGTATCCGCATCTCTTCGCTGATTTAGGTAAATTTCGAGGACGAAATTTCTTTTAAGAGAGGGAGAAATGTTAGACCCTGAATTTTTTTTTATGATGATATTAAGCATGAATTTTGATAATTATGTGTTTATGGCTTAGTTTGATTAAATTGGGTGTGCTAGTGGTTAATTGGAGTATAATTGAGATTAAATATGGTTTAAATAAGGCATGAGAGGATTAAATTGTGTAAGGGCATTTTGGGAAGTTTACTTAAGTTGGTATGGATTTAGGCTTATTCGAAGGGGTATTACGGTCATTGTGCTTTCCCTTTAGGTTTAAAGAGTTAGAAGGAAAAAGAGAAGAAAGAAGAAAAAAGAAGGAAATAGAAAAGAGAAGAAGAAAAGAAGGAGTAGCGCCATCGGTGGAGAGGAAGAGAAGGGAAAATAGATTTTCGACATTTGACGTTTTTCGATCGATCTAAGACGTTTTCGGGTAAGTTCTGCTTGTGTTAAACTGGTTTTGGTTAGATTTAAACTTAGCATAATGTTGAATGAAGAGAATCGAAGGTTTTAGGGATTTGGGGCATAAATGTAGAGATTTCTTTGGGTTGATGATTTTATGGATGTTTTTGAGTTGCTGTTGGGTTAGAAATGTAGTATAAGACTTGATCTATAGTTTGGTTGTGTTGCATTTGGATTTGGTGTTGGGACCCGTTTCCGGAACCCAACTCATAACGAACGAATCGCAGCTTAACTAATATCGTTTCATTTTTATTTTTTATTTTTTTTTCATTTACACATTGTTCAAAGTAGTTTCAATTTCCAATTTGTATTTCATCAATTCCCCAATCCTTTTAATCCTTCATATTCGATCATATCGCGTTCGCATTCGAAAAACATTTTATCATTCGCTACAATCATATCTCTCTTTATCCCAATTTCGCTTATTAACAAATATTTGAATTTTGTCAATCCATCTCACGCCATTCATACATAATTTCCATAACATGTCCATACACAAATCCATACATGAAAGCACTTCAATATTTCCAACCCATCACACAAATCTTGGACCTCCCCGTCCGAATCCCATCATACACATTTACAATCCTATATCTAAACACTTCCATAATTCTCGGTCATATCTCAAGTCATGATCATAATTCACATTCATAAATACTAACCATATTTCACTTACATAATCCCATCCCATAATCATATACAAATTTTAATGGCCTTATGCCATAATACAATCACAATATAAAACCGAATGCAAATACAAAGATACAAAATCCTCTTTTCGCTCACGGATCTTCTTCTCATTACTGTGGATGGTAATGAGGGGTGAGCTTACGCTCAATGGGTAACAGTTTATAACAAAACAATAAGCAAAACTCTTGAAATCTTTTTCTTTACGGTCTTAGAAAACATTTCTTTGAAACCAGTAAAGCACATTTTGAAGAAGTTCTTTTCTTGTTGTAATCAAAATCACATTTTACAAATCAGATACGCCTTAGGCTTTCAGCCACAAATCCATAGGTCACAAGACATGAATGCATCAACTTGGCAATTCACGTAAGTAATGCACACACAAATGGCTAGAGAGTTCCATAAACACGACGGAAACCGAAGTTTATCAGTAATCACGACGAGTCCATTTTTCGGATCTCGTAAGCCACAAGCGGGCAGCCGGAGAAGGCTATCACATTATTTTGTCTACGCACGAGACCATCACAACGCTACTCTCTTGCCCACACAAAACACATATAATGCTCAAATCAATTTATCAAATGCTCTTTTCCGAATATACACACCATGAGGTCTTTCAAGGCATAACACAATGTATTTTGCAATTCATCAAAATTTCATGATCGAATCAAAATGATTTTCAAATCATTTATGCAATGATGCAACAATTATGATGCAATTTAAGTCAGAAAATCTCTTTGTTTAAAGAAAGCGGTAATGGCTTATAAATTCTATTATAAACGGATACCCACCTCGAATCCATGCTACGAACTTGTCCAAAGCTCTAATTTCTCCAAGCTTCTTTCTTTCGCCCACTTTGAAATTTCCTAGACCGAAATTATCCAAATTCATCATCATAAATACCATAACCCTCAAAATTTACTATAGGAAACCCAATTCCAACATATTTCCAAGCTATCTAATGCATCAATTTACAAAAGCCCCAATTTCCAAAATTGGGCATAAACCCTAACTCACATTAATCCAAAATTAAACCACCATCTTAGCATAGACATCACAACTAATTTCATAATCCATAAAACCATAATATTTTCCATGATTCTACACCAAAAATTTTAAGAAAAGCTTGAAGCTTGAAAATCGGCTTTTACCTCACTCTTCACCATTTTTGGATTTTCTTAGCTCATCCTAGAGCTCTCTTCATCCTTCATCTTTTTCCCTCTTGGAGCATGTTCGAAATCCTCCTGGAAAGCTCACAAAATCGAACCCTAGCTGCTGTCTTTTCTTTTCTCTTTTCACCGAACCCACTCTTCTCTTTTATCTCTTCTTTCTTTCTTTCTTTTGTTTCTCTTTATTCTGTTTCTCTAACTCTCACGACCACAGCCTGCTTCTCCTCTATTTATACTACAGCCACATGCCATGTCATTTAATGAATGAGGAAAGACTCTCATGCCCCCCTTATAAGCCTACTAACTTAACTCTTTAAGTGTTCTTCCACAATTGCCCTTAAAAGTTGATATCTTGGCTCCAAATTCCGATCAGGTAAATAAAGGAATTTTACAATAATTTCTTCTTCAAAATTTTCCCCTCGATCATACGAATCCAACGCAACAAACCACGCTCAATTCGGATCTAAAACGAACAAGTTATGGCCAAAATACTATCAGACCCGTACAAAATCTGAGACTGCACACTACACCGAGTTTCATTCCAAAATCCGACAGTCTTAGAGGCTTCATCTTGATCGGGGTTCTTCATCAAAGTTGTAGCCTTATAACTCTAGTTTAATCTCCAATTTGAATCACCTTAATCCGAGCTCTGTAGCTCCATATATCCTCAAAATACTGATCTATGTGCAGACTGTTTTCCTTCCATCCGCTTTTCCTTCCATCTGATTTTCCTTCCATCTGCTTTTCCTTCCATCTGCTTTTTCCTTCCATCTGATTTTCCTTCCATCTGCTTTTTCCTTCCACCTGCTTTTTCCTTTCATCTGCTTTTCCTTCCATCTGCTTTTTCCTTCCATCTGATTTTCCTTCCATCTGCTTTTTCCTTCCATCTGCTTTTCCTTCCATCTGCTTTTTCCTTCCATCTGATTTTCCTTCCATCTGTTTTTTCCTTCCATCTGATTTACTGTTCATCGTCTGATTTACTGTTCATCGTCTAATTTTCTATCGTCTGATTTTTCCATCAGCTGATTTTGCATCAGCTGATTTTTGCATCACTGATTTCCATCACTGATTTTTGCATCACTGATTTTCATCACCGATTTTTCCTCCAAACTTCAAACGCTTATAACTTTTAACTCGAACTCCAAATTGGACAAAATTGATGTCTATTTCATAGAGAAAAGACTGATCTACAATGTTCATGAAGAACTTAAATCCAAATTCAGTCTCTAAAAGGGTCAAATGTCTCAATTAATCTTTCGTCTGATTTTTGCATCTTCCGGTTTTCCTATCACCTGGTTTTTCTATCAGCTGGTTTTTCTATCCAAAGACATGTCCACTTATATAGATCATATCTTTTGACTCGATATCCAAATTGGGCAAACTTGGTATCTATCTCATAGAGAAAGAGAGATCTACTACTTTCAAGAAGGAAATTTTGTCTAAATCTATCGATATCAAGTCCATATCATCTGCTTTTGCTTCAGCTGGTTTTTCTATCATCTGATTTCTATCAGACATGTTTTGCGCAAATGCCATAACTTTCTCTATAGGTGTCGAAATGACTTCATTCTTGGACGGTTAGAAAGTAGACATCTAGATCTATAACTCTCATGAAGACTACAAAGGCTGATTCTATCTCCTACATTCTGTAGCGTCCACTTTTCCTATCAGCTGGTTTTTGCTATAGTACATCATCGTTTTGTTTTCACAAGGCATCGTCGGTTTTCAATCACCTAAACAACATCAAAACTTCAATCTATCATAACTTCTAGCCCGATATCGAAAATTCGCAAACTTTATGGCTACCGAAAGCCCTCAACAAGCACTACATGTTCATGAATATCATTTTATCAAATTTCACTTAAATCAAAAGTCAACTATTCATCCCCAAAAGTCAAACTTTCATAATTCTTCATATTTTCACACCTTCACTAATTCTTCCAATTCTCACTCTTTCAATCTTTATTTCCTACCTTTCAACTTCCATTTCAATCATCTTAATCAACTCATTCATTTTAACTTTCATTAACTCATAATATTCACTCGACATTTCATAACATATACATATCTCTTTAAAGCCTCAAAGTCATCAAGACCAATCCATTCTTTCCATCTTGATTTCACATTTTTCCTCACTACCACAATACTCTTCGTCCAATCTACTTCAAGCACGATTCAATCTTCACAACTTAATCTATAACATAATACATATACCAAATACTTATTCTTTCCATACTTAAATCCTCCATATACAATTCATTCAACACATTCTTATGACAAACATTAAGCCATTTCTCAAATCATCCATAAGCCACAAAATACATACTTTAGAATAAATTTTGAAAGCAACCACATATCACACAAAGTTCATTTACACAACTTATGACACATTTTCAATTCAATGCAAGTCATACTTGAACAATCATTTGCAAAACACGATAAAAGGTTCTTACAAGCTTTTGCGGGCATTTCTAGCCTCAATAAATCGAAGTCTCCTTTATTGAAATTTCAAAGAAGTTACATAAATAGTAACTATACAAATTCACTTCTTTTTTTCAATTATAAAGATGTTACCCATAATGCATGTACACCGAGAACGCCATTTCATACATTAACCCCAACATCATTAGCAATATTACCCAAATACCACACTAATTTCCTTGTTTAACGATTTTGACGTCCAATCAAAGTTCGGGGTCCAACATTTGGAAAGGATTTAAGATGGGAAAGGTTGGAAAACTGGGTTTCGGAGTCGAGCTCCAGACTCAGACGTTGCGACGTGTGTATGAACACGACGACGACGCGAAGAGAGAGCAACGTCGCGATTTAATTAATGGTTATTCGCCGCGACGTACAGAATCGGGTTCGTCGCGACGCATTTAACCTAGGTTCGTCGCGACATGCGTACGCCATGGAGCACACTTGTGGAGCGGGCTTCACGTGATTGAGCCCTGTTTTTCTAACAAAGGAGATTTTGGTATTTTGGGCATATCTTGGGCTTCAGATGTCCAATAGGGGTGATTTTGGATTCTTTGTGAACTAGAAATTGTGTCCAATACAGGGCTACGAGAAGTTCATAATTTGTTATTTTGATGGATTGTTATGGAATATTTTCTATGGATTGTTAATTAAATGAGAACTTGGTTTATTATAGGGAACCAAACTGATTTGACCCAATCGCAAAGAGGAAGGACAAGCAATCGATCGATACTCAGCGATACTAGGTGGGTAATATGTTTATGGTTATTGTGTGTATGGGCAAATTGCCTTGTGTGTGCTTAATTGCTTGCATGATATGACTTTGTTGGTATTGAATTATATGAGAAATATTGAATGTGTATTTTGATTATGATTATGCATGGCTTGATAGGCCTTATGGAAATGGACAAGAATGAGAATTTAGAAAGCTGTGAATAATGCTTTGAGCACGAATCGAATGGATTATGTGTATTGTTTGGGTGAGAGAGTTACGGATGGAGTCACGTGCACGTTGACATAAAGCCTTCTCCCGGCTGCCCGCTTGAGGCCACGAGATCCTTGAGAAATCGGACTCGAATAGTTTACGGATTTACCTTCGGTTTATCCGGATCTTTTACGGAACTCTCGAACCATTTGTGTGCATTCATGATTGATTTGATAGGAATGATGCATAATAATTGTTATGTTGAGAAACAGAAATTTGGCATGACATATGCTTATATGAATGTGAATCACTTGATGAATTTTGACTTGATATATGAATATACATATATGCTTGATTGTGTGGCTCGTTGCCAATGGCTATAAACGTATATGTCACTGAGTTTCATAGCTCACCCCATTACTCTCCCCTCCTCAAGTGCAGATCGAGACGATTGTCGACCTTGCAAGGCATCGGAAACTTTGAGTTAGTTAGGAGCCTTGTATAAGTTAGTACTTTAGTTAGCCCACCAGCATTTCATCATGGAACATACTTTTGTATTTTTGGGATTTACTTTCATTTTGTATTGTGCTACATTTTGAGACTACTTGGTGAATTTCTTCCAATGAGAATGACAGATGATTTATGCAATTGGAATGATGAATGTATGTTTAGAATGCATGTGGAGAATGTATGTATATGTATGAGTATATGTATTGTTATATGAATCGAATTATGTATTTGTATGGATGTTGGGATCGGGCCCGAAGGTATTTGGGCGCCCGTCGTCGGCGCAGCCCAAGGGGTCGCCTCGGGAATCGGGGATCCGGGACCCGAGCTCAACACGGAATTTGACAAATTTGGTGTCAATAGAAAGATCAAAGGAAGTTCTACAACTTCCCTGAAGAACAGAAAAATCCATTTGGCTTCTAAGGAAGTCAAATTTCCAATCAAAGATTCTGTCCTTATCATTTTTCCTAAACAACTTCAAACAAAATAATACTTAACTTTGACTGATCATAACTTCCACTTCCGATATCGAAAAATATCAAACTTTATGGCTACGAAAAGCTCTTGACAGGAGCTACAAGTTTTATGAAGATCTTCTTCTCAAATTCTCCCAAACTCAAAAAGTCAACTCTCAAGTCAAACTTTTCTAATTTCACAACTTTTCACACTTTCACTCTTTATTTCTCAATTTCAACTTCCATTACAC